>JAFEMH010005220.1:0-172363 GCA_022495995.1 Adenophora triphylla var. japonica | reverse complement strand
ACTCGTATATCTTAATATCTCTTCCTTTCATGCATTTCTAATGAGGTGGAAACGCCTCTTAGAATGTGTTTGGATCGTTGATGTGACCTTTGGTCTCTTTTCGCTTTTGCAATAGCACCATTATTGTCACAATAAAGCTCTATCGGGTTAGTGATACTTGGAATGACTTCTAAGTCACTATATATATTCGGCTTCGATTGTAGAATCGCAACAGTGCATTGCTTGGAACTCTTCCAACAAACGACACCTCCATTTAGCATAAACACGAACCTGCATCGCGATCTAAAGTCATCTTTGTCGGTTTGGAAGCTAGCATCTCGTGTAACCCCTTACAACAAGATCATCTTCCATTCCTCCAAATACCAAGAATACATCCTTAGTTCTTCTCAAGTACTTAAGGATATTCTTTGATCGCTATCCAATGGTTCTCACCAGATCGATCGGTATCTACTGTCATGCTCCAGCATACGAGACATCAGTGTCTAGTACATAACATGGCATACATGATAGATCCAATTGCCGAAGCATATGGAATATCATTCATTCTCTTTCGCTCATCATTTGTCTTAGGACAATGAGTCTTGCTAAGAGTAATGCTACGGCCCATCGGCAAGTTCCCTCTTAGAATTTTCCATGCGAATCTTCTAAGGACCTTGTCAATATATGTACTTTGACTCAAACCAATCATCCTTCTTGATCTATCTCTATAGATCTTGATACCAAGGGTATAAGCCGCTTCACCCATATCTTTCATTGCAAAACATTTTCCTAACAGGACTTGACAGCCTCAAGCGCAGGAACATTGTTTCCAATGAGTAAGATGTCATCGACATATAACACCGTAAATAGTACTATGCTCCCACTTATTTTCTTGTATACACAAGGCTCATCTTCGTTCTTGATGAAGCCAAACTCTTTGATCGATTCATCAAAACGTAGATTCCAACTCCTCGAGGCTTTCTTTAATCCATAAATGGATCTCGCAACTTACATACTTTATTAGAATTCTTTGGATCGATAAACCCTTCAGGCTGTATCATGTATACATCCTCAAGTAGGTTTCCATTAAGAAACGCTATTTTGACATCCATTTGCCATATTTCATAGTCATAATATGAGGCTATGGCAATTAAGATTCTAATAGACTTGAGCATTGCTACAGGCAAAAAGGTTTCATCATAGTCAATACCATGAATTTGCCTATATCCCTTAGCAACAAGCCTAGCCTTGTAAGTGTGTACACCTTTCCATCTACGTCGGTTTTCTTCTTGAAAACCCATTTGCACCCTATGGTTTTTACACCTTCAGGTTGATCAATCAAGTTCCAAACTTGATTATCATACATGGATTTGATCTCGGATTCCATGGCTCCTAGCCACTTGTCCGAATCAGGAGTGGACATCGCCTCTTGATAAGAAGTAGGTTCATCATTCTCAATGATTTCTACTTCATTACTTTCCGTCATGAGAAATCCATATCTCTCAGGTTCGGATCGTAATCTATCTGATCTGCGAAGAACTTGTGTATCTTGAACCGGTTCCACAACTTCATGTGAACTTGGTTCAGTCTCTACTATTGGTTCCATGTTATTTTTGGGTTCTTGAATTTCTTCAAGATCAATTTTACTCCCACTAGTTTCTTTAGAGAGAAACTCTTTCTCTAGAAAGACACCATGTCGAGCAACAAACACTTTGTTCTTGGATCGGTTGTAAAATTGATATCCTTTCGTTTCCTTAGGATAACCAATGAAAATATATTTAACGGATCTGGGTGCAAGCTTGTTTTCAGAAACCAATTTCTTGACATAAGCTTCACATCCCCAAATCTTCATGAAAGACAAACTAGGTTTTCTTCCATGCCACATCTCATGTGGGGTCCTAGAGCCGATTTAGTAGGGACCCCGTTATGTGAAAGCAAAGCAGCCTCTAGTGCATGTCCCCAAAAGGAAATAGGAAGGTTAACTTGACTCATCATCGATCGAACCATATCCACTAGAGTTCGATTTCTCCTCTCGACACACCATTCCATTGTGGTGTTCCGGGTGGAGTAAGTTCAAACAATTCCACAACTTTTAAGATGATCATCAAATTCTTGGCTTAAATATTCACCACCTCGATCGGATCGAAGTGCTTTAATAGTTTTGCCAAGTTGATTTTGTACTTCATTTTGAAATATTCTAAATATCTCAAATGCTTCACTTTTGTACTTCATTAGATAGACATAGCCATATCTAGATAAGTCATCGTGAATGTTATGAAGTATTGAAATCCTCCCCTAGCAATGCTATTCATCGTCCGCATACATCAGTATGTACAAGAGCCAACAAATCACTAGCCCTTTCACTACTCTTAGTAAAAGGTGCCTTAGTCATCTTGCCCAATAAACAAGATTCGCAAAACATCATATGATCTCATAATCACGTGAGTCTAAATATCCATCTTTGTGGGAGTTTAGAAACGCGTTTCTCATTTATATGACCAAGACAGCAATGCCATATATATGTGTTGTTCACATTATTTGGTTTAGATTTCTTATTTACATGATAGACATTTTCAACATTATTTTCAACATCAAGGACATAAAGGCCATTAAATGAATTTGCAATACAATAAAGCATATCATTTAAATAAATAGAAATTTCTTATTCTTAATAAGAAAACTATATCCTTCATTATCCAAACAAGAAATTGAAATAACATTTCTACTCAAATCCGGAACATAATAACAATTGTTCAAAACAAGTATTAGTCCGCTAGGTAAAGTGATTTCATAAGTCCCTACGCGCTAATGCAAAGCAACTCTTGCTCCATTCCCCTACACGTAGGTCTACTTCACCTTCTTTGAGCAACCTTCTATTCTTAGTCCCCGCACATTTAAACAAATGTGAGATCCACATCCGGATTCAATACCCAAGAACTAGAAGTAGAAAGTAAAATATCTATCATATAGATACTCAAGTCGTGGCAATCTCATTGCCCTTCTTCTTCGCTCCTTCCCGATAAGCTTTGCGCTTACGCTTCCAATGCCCAGCTTTCCTTGCAATGATAGCAAACCGCATCCTTTCGGGGATTCGGGTTGAGGCTTCTCAACAACGGCAACCTTTGCCTCCTGCTTAGCAACTTTTGCTTTAACCTTGGGTTTCTTGAACCCATTTCCTTTATTCACCATCAACACTTGATTGGTTTTATTGGCTATATTGTTCTCTGCATTCTTAAGCATCCCATGCAGTTCAGACAGAGTTTTATTCATCCCATTCATATTATAATTCATAACGAACTGATTATAACTTTCAGGGAGTGAATTCAATATCATATCCGTAGCCAGTTCCAACTGGATAGGATATCCAAGCCTCTCAAGATGTTCGAGGTGACCCTTCATTTTCAACACATGAGGCCCAATAGCTTGTCCTTCAATCATCTTGCATGAATGAAGAGCCTTCATGGTGTCAAACCTTTCCTGACGTGCTTGCACTTGGAACATTTCCTTCAAATGGTTTCCTAAACCATAAGCATCCATGTGTTCAAGGTCCTTCTGAAGGGCCTTACACATGGTAGCGAGTATCAAGCAACCAACATCAATAGAATCATCCAAATGTTTCTTATGTTTGTCCTTTTCAGCTTGAGGTGCATTAGCAGCAGGCTCGGGTGGAACGGGTCCATCGAGAATGTACAACTTCCTTTCTTGTTTGAGAACAATTCTCAAACTGCAGATCCAATCCACATAGTTGTTGCCATTCTCTTCCAACTTGTCCTTCTCAAGAACTGATCGCAGTGATAGAGTTTGATTAGTGTTTGATGCCATTGATCTACAAAGATATGCAACAATATGAACACATATGAACACATATAAGTACCGATTTCATTTAAGAGATTAAATAATGTATTTCACAAATACTCCCACTAAATTATATAACCTTCTTATACAATTATGCATAATATAATTTAATAGGCTAAGACCCAACTTTAATTTAATATCAAGTCGGCTATGGCACGACTGCTCAAAATTAAACTAAAAAGGTAGATAACATTTATCAATCATATCTCCATATGACTCTTAGATCCTTTATGAGATTATAGACATCATATGCCACATGTTTCAATCTCATCTTATGCCTTAGGCCCAAAACTGTTTTGATAGCCCAATTAAGTTCAACCATTCTAAACGTATAGGAATCACCGTTTCCTCATCTTGATCATACAAAGATAGAAATAATGTACCTCGCTATGGCATAGCCTACATAAAACTATCCGTGTATTCACAAGTGTTTAAACATGGGTGGCATAAACAAACTTAAATTTTAATGAAGGTTCAATTTTCATGTATATCAATTAACATGGCAAGGATGGTCATGAAAACTATATGAGCGTAATTATGAGCATGGGATGATGCATCACAAATCTTATTTGATCTTTACATCAAAATTTCTAATCAATTAGGTTTAATGATTCATGCAAAATCTCATTTAATATGAACATAATCCCTTCAACAAACTATTTGTTAAAGATCTAGAAATTTATCAATCTACAATAATCATATTAATGAAATTGATATCCCATAATCTAGATTAATCATATTAATCATACAATTTAATTCTTCATAATCATGGCATATCAAAATATACTATTACTTCCATAAGTAAGACCCATATAAATTCATATTCTAAATCATATTCATCATGGTAATTCACATGATCTCATTATATAATTATCATGATTATCTAAAATAAACATCATGAACGGGCTCGATACCACCGTTGGGTTTCGTGGATCCATGCGCGGCCAAAGGAATAAAGCAAATTAACACGAAAACCCGGAGCCATGGATCCGTTCTAGATGATTAATTAAATAAGATGAAATAGAATTACCAACCTCAATGCCCTTTATCTTTGATAAACTTGTTCCAACTCTAGGTTTGACGATCTTGTGAATCCTTGATGAACGAACTTTAGATCTTGTATTGCGAAGATCCTCTATATGTATCCACACGTTGAACGAACCCTAGAACTCTTCTAGGTGGATTGCTAGATCCTTGATTGAAACCCCTTTCAATCTATGGAGAAATATGGAATTGGTGTGTTTTGATTCTCAATTCTCAATTGAAAACTCTCAATTTGTGTTTTTCTAAACCCAAATTTCGTGTGTGTCTGCTAGGGCAAAAGGGAGGCAGTATTTATACACTATAAATACCTTTTCCTATTTGGAAAACCCTAATTTCAAGTCAGTTACGTATCTGCCAGCACCGACGGGAGGACTCGTCCCATAGGGCACGAGTCGTCCCACTTCACATAACCTCTGATACAGTCGTCCCCTTTAAGGGGAATAGTTGGTTCTGGCCAAGGGACGAGTCGTCCCCTCAGTACAAAATTCCATATTTTTGCATTTTTGACAATTCGTTCGATGTGTGTGACCCCATAGGACTATATTATGTTGGCAATGAGTTCGATCACATTGATCCTCATAAGATATGAGCGGAATCTAGCAAGCCATCATGCCTACCCAAATAATATAATATCAAGTTTAATTTCCTACATAGAACATATCATAATCCCATTGTCACACGATGTTATATTGAACATGAGTCATGGTCCACGTCAACTCATATTGTTCAATGCTTTCTCGTTACCAAGTAAATTGATCTATCGAATGTTATTAATCACATTAATTCATTCGGACATGGACATGTACATCATCAATCTTACTTACGAGTGGCCTAGCAAACATCTCTCTTTACGAGGGACAAATTTCCATCTTGACTTATCATTCTTCCCAACAAGAATCCTATCATGCCAATAATAGCCCTTATTATTATCCGGTTAAAGATAACGTTAAACTATATCAAACACAATGTTCATTGAGTGGAAGACGATGATAATCTCAGGTCAAAGGATATCAATGATATAACTATATGAGATTTAATTATGACACTTGACCATGACATATATCTCATAACGGATCAAGTCCAGTACCTTGTTCTCTAACAAGTACACATGAATTTAATGAGCATCTCTATGCATATAATCATCATATGATTATCCATTAAACTTCATACTAGTGCTTCATAAGTGCTAGGGACACGATTATTACAATAAACATGCAAACATATATAATAATCAAAATAACAATATCTTATATAAATGAATAATGACATTACACCTAAGTCTATCTCTATAAGCCTATGGCACTATCACCTACACGGTACTCATAGCCTGCAGAGTTGGGTCCTTATCAGTTCCTGCTTCAGAACTACCCTGTTGAGGAAACCTGCGAAAAGGGGTAAAACTTTTCGAACTCGACTTCTCCATAAGTTCAGCTTTCAAAGCCAGAGTGGAAGCGTCCGTCAAAGTACACACCTGATGTAATCCCATATTTTCCTGTATTGAACCCTTCAACCCATTAATATAACGATCAATTCTCTGACCCTCGGTCTCTTCAACCCTAACCCGCGCTGTATACCTCTTAAATTCAGTAGTGTATTCATCAACCGTTCTCTTACCCTGCACACAGTTGAGATACAGTTTATACAAAGTCTGTTCATAATCCGCTGGCAGAAACCGCTCTGAAATCAACTGCTTCATACGCCTCCAGGTTTTAATGGGCCCCTTCCATTGTCGTCGCCTCTGATCAACAAGTTTTTCCCACCAAACCGCAGCAGTACTCTTCAATCGGATCGCCACCATCTTTACCTGTTTATTCGTAGGTACCTCCATAACCTCGAAAAAATGATCAACGTCATTCTGCCAATCAAGAAAATCCTCAATACCCATGGTTCCATTGAATAAAGGAATATCGGCCTTAATCCTATAATCCTGGCGGTTTCGATTACCACCCTGACCCGGCTCATCATCACTATCAACCTCATCATCGGAATTGGAACTAGAATCCTCTGCCCTCCTAGGACGTCGACCCTGTTCAACCTCCCTGTCTCTCTCATCACCACGGTTTCGATTAGCACGAGCATTTTGACCCTGTTGAGCAGCCACCAACGCCGTAATCTGTGTTGTCAACGCAGCAATAGCGATAGTTATACCATCGATATCTGCTTTTGTTGCTTGATCCCCCATAACGAATCAGTGATGAAAGATAGGATAAAACCAGGCTTTGATAACAAATGACGCAGAACGGAAGCGATAGATTCGTGAATAGCAAGCGCTAAACACAAGAGTTTACAAACGATAAACCCTAGAAAAGATATAAACTGGAATCCACCCAAAAAGAGATAAAACCCGTCAATTAATTCATCAAAAACTGAGTTTAAACATGCCCTAAAAGTGTTTAAATACTTTCCCAAAACCCTAAGACGAAATAGTAAAACAATGACCAAAATAACCCCAACTTAATGTTCAAAAATCAGTAAAAAGGGAATTAAAACGAAATAAGAAAACTGAGCAATCGACGCGAGGAGGGCGCCTGGGAGGCAGGAGGAATAACCTTCGTCGACTCAAGGCGAGGCGGACGCCTGGGGCTGGGTCAGGCGGACGCCTGGGAGACAGTAACATTTCTCGTCGTTGAACCAACGTGAGGCGGCCGCTTGGGAAGGGCTGGGGCGGATGCCTGGGCAACAGAAGAAAACCCTCTCATCAAACCTTCATGAGGCGGGCGCCTGGGCAGTAGTGGGGCGGCCACCTGGGCTCCAGCGTCTGAATCAAGTTGTCCTGCATCATGTTGGGTCGAATATAGTTTATTGGTATAAAAAATTCAAATATCCTTACAGAAATAAGCAAACCGATAAACTTTTAAAAAGTAGTTCTAGGTGTATAAGTTGTTGATCATACTTATTAGGGCAAATTGCAATTTGGTTACCTATATTTGTGTCACTGTTGCAATTTGGTTTCCAACATTGAAAAAGTTGCAATTTGAATCCTAACATTGATATTTTATTGCTAATTGGTGTAAAAATTAACGAAATGTTAGTTTTTTTTTTTTTTTACAAAATCCAAGTCATGCCCATGCACTTGAGTTTTTAAGTCGTAATGGTCATTTCATATTCATTTCAACCCCAACACCACCAACCACTATCACTTTTAGCACCATAGTCACCACCAATGATGTAAAGGGTTGCAGCGGAATAAGAGAAATAGTAACCGGATAGGCAATTAATCGAAACAATGACTAATTGACCCAATTCGAATCCACGAATTAGGGTTTGGCAAAATTAACACCTAAAAGATGAGAACCTCGATGAACAGAAGGAATCCACCTTCAACAAGTCAATGAAGACTTACAATTGCAAGGCAATCAAAATAATTTATCAAAATTCAACTCTAAACATAAAAACTAATAAAGAGAGTATTTATACCCTAAACATATCCCAAAACCCTAAGATTCAAATATTCAAAAGATTCAAAGATCCAAAGATCCAAAGATCTAAAGATCAAAAGATGATACAAAAACTAGTCTAGGGTTGTTTTTATAGGAGGGAGGTGAAAATCCTTTTTGGAAACAAATTCTTGGTCAAAATCCTTGTCAAAATAGAAAATCTCCCGAAATCCGTCACTGATTCTGTGCAAATCTTGTTGCTGATTCGTTTTTATTATTTGTGACGGAATTAAATCCGTTGTAAAAGCCTTTGTGGGCGGTCGCCCACCTCTGCCCACGTGACTGCCCATGATTACAGAAAGTCCTCGGCCAATTTTACATGCTTCAGCGGCCGCCCAAATGACTTTCAGCCACAATTGCCTTGAATTTGCCTGGCCCCATTTGCTTCCCTCCTTGGCCCAATTTCCTTGCCTTGGCCCCATTTTGAGATAGCCTTGGCCTTGTTTTGTACCAATTGGTATATTCGATCCGTCTCGCAATTTTGCCTTCACACTTTAGCCACTATAAAAAATTCTTTTGCACTTCGCTCTTTGAGATTTTATTTTTCATTTTAACCCATGAATTTTTATAAATCAAATTCGTCCAAAATTTCCATATTTCCAATTTAGTCCCTGAACTTTCAAGATTTCCAATTTAGTCCTTGAACTTCATAATTTCCGTTTTGTCCCATATTTTCCAAAATTGCAATTTGATCCAAAAACTTCCAAAGTATGCTCCAATCCTCCATTTTCAACATTGTTGCACTTCAACCCCTGTACTTTCAAAACACTACAAAATACATTAAATTCTCAAGATTTCGAGCATCAAATAAGCTAGAAAATATATCTTTTGGATGGGTAAAATCACATCCATCACTTCTTAAGTGCTAGGGACACGATTATTACAATAAACATGCAAACATATATAATAATCAAAATAGCAATCTCTTATATAAATGAATAATGACATTACACCTAAGTCTATCTCTATAGGCCTAGGGCACTAACACCTACAGTCTCCCACTTGCACTAGGCCCAATCATTCATGTATCTTATACCCATGGACCTAACATGACCATCATGTTTAGCTTGTGGCAAAGGCTTGGTGAGTGGATCCCCAATGTTGTCATCCGTTGGTACCTTGCATATCTTAATATCTTCCCTTTCACAGATTTCTCGAATGAGGTGGAAACGTCTCAGAATGTGTTTGGATCGTTGATGTGACCTTTGTTCTTTTGCTTTTGCAATAGCACCATTATTGTCACAATAAAGCTCTATCGGGTTAGTGATACTTGGAACGACTTTTAAGTCACTATATATTCGGCTTCGATTGTAGAATCAGCAACAGTGCTTTGCTTGGAACTCTTCCAACAAATGATACCTCCATTTAGCATAAACACGAACCCAGGCTGCGATCTAAAGTCATTTTTGTCGGTATGGAAGCTAGCATCTGTGTAACCCCTTACAACAAGATCATCTTCCATTCCTCCAAATACCAAGAATACATCCTTAGTTCTTCTCAAGTACTTAAGGATATTCTTGACTATATCCAATGGTTCTCACCAGGATCAGACTGGTATCTACTCGTCATGTTCAGAGCATACGAGACATCAGGTCTAGTACATAATATGGCATACATGATAGATCCAATTGCCGAAGCATATGGAATATCATTCATTCTCTTTCGCTCATCATTTGTCTTAGGACAATGAGTCTTGCTAAGAGTAATGCCATGGCCCATTGGCAAGTTCCCTCTCTTAGAATTTTCCATGCGAAATCTTCTAAGGACCTTGTCAATATATGTACTTTGACTCAAACCAATCATCCTTCTTGATCTATTTCTATAGATCTTGATACCAAGGATATAAGCCGCTTCACCCATATCTTTCATTGAGAAACATTTTCCTAACCAGGACTTGACAGTCTCAAGCGCAGGAACATTATTTCCAATGAGTAAGATGTCATCGACATATAACACCAGAAATAGTACTATGCTCCCACTTATTTTCTTGTATACATAAGGCTCATCTTCGTTCTTGATGAAGCCAAACTCTTTGACTGATTCATCAAAATGTAGATTCCAACTCCTCGAGGCTTGCTTTAATCCATAAATGGATCTCTGCAACTTACATACTTTATTATAATTCTTTTGATCGATAAACCCTTCAGGATGTATCATGTATACATCCTCAAGTAGGTTTCCATTAAGAAACGCTATTTTGACATCCATTTGCTATATTTCATAGTCATAATATGCGGCTATGGCAATTAAGATTCTAATAGACTTGAGCATTGCTACAGGCAAAAAGGTTTCATCATAGTCAATACCATGAATTTGCCTATATCCCTTAGCAACAAGCCTAGCCTTGTAAGTGTGTACACCTTTCCATCTACGTCGGTTTTCTTCTTGAAAACCCATTTGCACCCTATGTGATAGGTCTAAAGTCGCACGCCTACAAATTAATTAATTATCAAGACTATACTTGGCTACAAAAACTGCAGCTAGGACAAGTCCAGGGTCGATCCACTGAAGAACGGTTATTCGGTTGCACAATTGTCACTTGACAAGATTGGGGGATTTGTTTGATTTGTAATTTAAATTCCTAAAACAGAAATTAAGAAAACTAAGTTGTAAAAACAATTAAAGGCAAACACTTCAGATTTGTCTCCGTCCCCGTTTATCAATTCAATATCATCGGTACAATTTCTTTTTCTTCCTCCCTATTCACTTGATCCGGAATATATTTCAATTCCTATTTCTTTCTTATTAATGGTTCTAAGCAGTGACACACTCACCTATTCCCCTAATCAATACCTAAACCTAACTGACACAGTCTAAATTCACAATATTGATTGATAAAGCTTTAAGAAATTAAGATCAAGAATTTCACTATTCTTTTGCAAATAGATCAAAACCTAGTTTTACCCCCTTTTTAATTTACCACGACACGTGCATAAATCTCAAAGATGCTACTTGTGCAAAATCCTAATCTGACACAGACTTAAGATTAAACTAGCATTAAATCAATTACAAGGGAAAAGAAAGTGATCAAATCTCAAAACCCTAGAAAAGATTTATCAATTAATAATAAGTAAAACTATGAATAGGAATTTAGAAACAAAGAAATTAATACCTCAATCAAATTAACAAACGGTTCAAGATTCAAATCTGAAGCAAAGATTTTAAGCTTCCATGAAAAACTGCTGAATGCTCTAAAAACTAATAATAATACTAATTGCAAAAACAAGAACGTCCCCCTTAATCTATTCTTAAAACTAGTATTTATACTTAACCATAAATCCTAATTACCTAAGGAAAGGGAAAAGAGAAAAGTCCTAAAAATAAAAGGAAAGAGAAAATAGAAAATAATAATAAAGATCTTCCGATGCGTACAACCACTGTTGAGCTGACGTCAGAACACGCGAGGAGCACGACTCGTGCAGGGGTTCACGACTCGTGCAGGTCACCACGAGTCGTGCATAGCTTCACTCCTCGTGCACAGCTTCCAAGTCATTCGTGCCACGCCTCGTGATAATCCAGGCACCCTATACAGATCAATTGCACGACTCGTGCATACAGCCACGAGTCGTGTCCCAGCTTGAGAACCTTCTTTCCAGTCACCTGCCTCTTGCCTTGCCTCTTGCCCCTTGAATCCTTCTTTGTTGCACTAACTTTGACTGAAGATGGACATTCCAAATAACCTCTTGACAATATCTTGGCAATAACAGTGCTCCAACAATACTAAAATCATCAAATTACATAAAAATACTAACAATAATCCCCCTATTACATTGTTCCTCATTGATACATAATATAGCAATATTACTAAAATAAATACAAAATATAAACATATTGCTATAAAATGTCTACGAAAATCGAGGAATTACCATATATAAAAACCAACCTATCAAATTCCCCCATGCTTAGACCTTTTACTCGTCCCTGAGTAAATATCTAAATCCTCGCTAACTCCAGGTCTAAATTAGATGCGCGAGGGGGAAAATGATTTCCCTAACTCCTCTAAACCCAACACATCAATGATATCAACAAAACCAACTCGGAAAATGATCTCCGCTCCTTATTACTCCAACAAAAAGATAATAATGATACCAATGGCCTTAGTTGACCCCAACTCCAAATATGCAAAAATGGGACATCCAACTAAGGCCCACACAATCAAAAAGCTATGGGGAATATAATGTCCTACCCTTCCCCCACGCTGTCCTCACTCTACTACTTCCTCATCCCAAGTCAATGTCCCAACAAAGACTCACCTCGCAAAATACGCCAACCCCCCTTATATCACCAAAAGAAACACGAGGATTTTCTAACCTACCGCCTCTAAATCAAACCTCCTACTCCAAGAATAGTCAAACCTACCCTTCGCTCCAAACCTCCCTTATGTCTCCTCACCGGTGATATACAAGATGTCACAAATTTCAACTCCTCACCTTTTGCCTAAACGCCCTTTCGGGTTTTCGCTTAGCCCCTCATTTTTTTTTTTTTTTTTTTTTTATTATTTATTTATTTTTTTATTTTTTTTTTTTATATATATTTTTTATTTTTATTTTTTTTTTAGAAACAAAGAAATTACAACATAGATCAATCCCCTCCCCCACGCTTCATTTTCACAATGCCCTCAGTGTGACAGAAACATCATAACAAAGAAAATAAAACGTGAGGGGGAAAGGAGAATACCATCAACGCCAGCAACTCCAAAAAGATCGAGAGGACTCGCCGAATCGAACTCCTCTCTCAGTGCGTCTCTGTCCTCTCCGTGCTGCTCTGCCATCCATCATCTCGGTGTAATCAGCGGGGACCGGCTCATAAACCCTCGGCTCGGGCTGCTGCACATAAGCCTCCAACTGCTGCTGCCTCCTACTCATCCTCGAGATCTCATCCTCAACCGACTCCAGTCTGTCGGCTAACTCCTCTCTCTGCAAGTCTGCCCCCCGCATATGTTCCTCTATCCGCTCGTATCGGGCCGTATGTGCCTGGTTCTGCTCATCTAAATATGCTCGCATCTCATGCCACTGACCAAATGATCCCTGCTGGCTCAAACTACTAGTCTCCTGTCTCCTAGGCTCCTGCCTCTCCTCATGCGGCTCCTCTTCATCATCATCCTCGCTCTCTGGTATCTCACCCCGATCAATAGCAATCTGTCTCTTGGAGATATCAACCACTCCAGGCATACGCCAATCTCTAGGCTGATTTCCACTTGGATAAAGGCATCACTATCACATCTCATTCTCAAACCATTACCATATGTCAACCATAACGCATCAACTGACCCATCCACTCTAGAAAAAGCACTGTCATACCTCAACAAATACTCGTAGTCATAAAATTTCGGACCACCAATCAAGCCTGCTGAATCCAACGGCTTCTTCACAAAATGTAGAACCAACAACGTAATCATCCCTCCCACAGGGATATTCCCGCTCGCATGCCCCGAATAACTGTCACATCTCCTGAAAAAGTAATCAACCCAATCCGGGATTTTGTCAACAGACACAGCACACTGCATGAAGGCAATAGAAGTGGCATTTGTTTGGGCCGGCTCCCCATTGCCAAAGAAGGTCATAGATGAGGCCTTGTACAAGAATCTCCATGCCGGATGATAGAACTCCTTTGCCCTCACATAGGGTCTCTGCATAAACTTTCCAGTCAACTCAAAATAGAAAAACTCCACCGACTTGTCCTTCTTTGGTTCATCCTCCGGACTCATCTCCACCCCAAACAATTCCCTTACGACATCATACTTAATCACTCTGCGAACATCATTCAAATTAAAACTCACACACTGCTCATTCTCATCATCCACGTATCTCTCCATAGTAGATAAAAACTCTAGAGTATACCGCTTATAGGTTGCGGCACTTTTTCCTAAAAATCCTCCCAAGCCCGCATTCAACAACAATTCTATCACCAATTCATTAACCCCAAGTTTCTCCAATGTCGGGATGCTCAAGAATTTTGTAACTTGAATCTCCCGTCCCCTTTTACACAAGTTCCTCCATTTGTTTTTCTGTGTTTCATTCAAAGTCCTTAATCCCATAAAATCATCGGGTTGCTCTTCCGGCAAGAAAACAGACCGCTTTTGTTTCTTGGCCGGAGGATTAGGATCAACACCTTTTCCTTTTGTTCTCACCATGTTTAATCCACACAAATTCAAAACTCACACAATGCAAACACTCCCAGTCAACCAACACAATGCAATGCACTAATAGTATTTCCACAACACAACCACAGAAACCAAAATTAATCACACAACACCAATTCAAACAAAAACTCTCCTGTCAATACCAACCGAATCCTCCACAGCTCCCCAAGAAATTTAATGCTCAACAAGGAATTAATTTCGAAAATTACCTTACAATGCTTTCCACAACCCCTTAGAAATCCACCTTGTTGCTCCAAATCAAGCTTTCACAGTTTCATGTCAAAACCCCAACTTCGAAATTCTAGGGCTTCGAAATTCTGTCACCACTGGCGAGATTTATGGACGTAATGGGTGTTAAAGGGTCGAAATTATGGGGGAAGATGGTGGTACGGTTCAATTTGGGGCTTAATGGGTGTAATTTGGGTAGGTTTTAGGGTAGAGAGAGAAGGCGGATTAATGGGGGGTATGGCCGACTGGGGTATGGAGAGGGTAGTGGGTGGCGGTTTATGGAGAGGAGGAGAGAGAAGAAGAGGAAGAGGATTGGAGAAGGGGGCGGCGGTGGTTTTGGGTGTTGTGGGGGCGTTAATGGGGGAAAGGAACTAGGGAGAGAAGGAGTAATGGGGAAGGAGAAGTAATGGGGAAGGAGGAGTAATGGGACCCCAGTCAACGCCCCCCTTTAATTATTTAATTTTTTTTTTTTTATTTATTTATTTATTTTTTTTAAAAAGAAAATCAACGCACGACTCGTGCTTTTAAGCCCGAGTCGTTCCCTACCTTTTAGTCGTGATACGAGGCGTGCAAAATTGATCACCCGTGCAGGTTCTTGCAACGAGTCGTGCATGTATCCACGAGTCGTGCCCAGGCCTTTTTTCAACTTCTTTTTCTTTTTTTTTTTTTTTTTTAGCCTGGGCACAGTATCTTTGCTCTCCTCCACTGCTTTTCTGCACACCACCACAACACAAAACCTTTAGTAGCACCAATTCTAAAAAATAAAAATATAAAAATAACCAAAATAACAACGGAATGAAAATTCCGGGTTGCCTCCCGGTAAGCCGCCCTTCTTTACCGTCTTTAGCTAGACCAAATGCCGGGTTTAATGCCCCCGGCATAGCACATGGCTCAAACATAATTAGGATCGTAGAGATCAATCATCTCCACATCCTCCACAGTAGCATCACTTCCATCAAAATAGGGCTTCAACCTTTGCCCATTAACCTTAAACTCTTGGTCTCCGGAAAGACTAGCGATCACGACCGCACCATGCGGGAATACCTCCCTCACCAAATAGGGACCGGTCCACCGGGACCTTAATTTACCGGGAAACAAGCGTAAGCGGGAGTCAAATAGGAGGACTTTTTGACCGACTTTAAATTCCCTCCTCAAGATCATTTTATCATGCCACGCTTTTGCTCGTTCCTTGTAGGACAGATTATTTTCATAGGCCTCTCTCCGGATCTCATCTAGTTCATTCAATTGTAATTTCCTCTCCTCACCGGATCCATCTAGGTTCATGTTGAACTTTTTAATTGCCCAAAAGGCGTTGTGCTCTAATTCCACGGGCAAGTGACATGGCTTCCCAAACACTAATCGATATGGGGACATACCAATAGGTGTCTTGTAGGCCGTACGATAAGCCCATAGAGCATCCTCTAGCCTAAGACTCCAATCTTTCCTATTCGGATTCACGGTCTTTTCGAGGATCGATTTAATTTCCCTATTGGACACCTCGGCCTGGCCATTCGTTTGGGGGTGATAGGCGGTAGAGACCTTATGAGTGATATTATACTTTTTAACCAAGGCCTCCACCATCCTATTGCAAAAATGAGTTCCCCTATCACTAATCAAGGCCCTAGGCATCCCAAATCGAGACACAATATTACTCTTGAGGAAACTTACTACCACTTTAGAATCATCGGTGCGTGTAGGGATCGCTTCGACCCACTTGGAAACGTAGTCCACTGCAAGCAAGATGTACACAAAACCAAGAGAAATAGGGAACGGACCCATAAAGTCGATTCCCCACACATCAAAAACTTCGCAATTAATTACGATGTTTTGTGGCATCTCACTGCGGCGTCCTATATTTCCAACACGTTGACACCGGTCACAAGACTTACAAAAGGCAGTGGCATCCATAAACAACTTTGGCCAAAAGAAGCCACTGTCTAACACTTTCCTAGCGGTGTTTTTGGCCCCAAAGTGACCACCGCATGCATACTCATGACAGAACTTTAGGATAGAGGCCGCCTCGTTTTCCGGGACACACCTACGAATAATTTGGTCAGCGCAATGCTTCCACAAGTTTGGTTCATCCCACATATAATACTTAGCCTCACTGCGGATTTTTTCTCTCTTGGATTTAGAAAATCCTTGGGGAAATTTATTAGAGACCAAAAAGTTTACTAGATCCGCATACCAAGGAATTACCTCTTTAACCGCCCACAAAGCCTCATCAGGGAACTCGCCCCTAATAGGGGCTTGCTTATAAGGCTTGTCATCCTCTCTCACCAAACGACTCAAGTGATCGGCCACAACGTTTTCGGCTCCTTTCTTATCCTTGATTTCTATGTCAAATTCACTCAACAGAAGGATCCACCGAATGAGTCTCGGTTTCGCCTCTTTCTTAGACATCAAATACCTAAGGGCAGCATGATCGGTGTACACAATGATTTTGGTCCCAAGCAAATAGGACCTAAACTTCTCTAATGCAAAGACCACCGCTAACATCTCTTTTTCTGTAGCGGAGTAGTTTCTTTGTGCCTCATTTAAAGTCATAGATGCATAATAAATCACATGAGAGGCACGATCCACTTTTTGACCCAAAACTGCCCCCACAGCATAATCACTCGCATCACACATGATCTCAAACGGTAGAGACCAAGTGGGGGCTTGAATAATAGGCGTAGATGTCAACCTACCCTTCAACTCATCAAACGCTTTCTTGCAATTATTATCAAATTTAAATCCACCTCTTTTTGCAACAAGGTGCATAGAGGTGATGCAATTTTCGAAAAATCTTTTATGAAGCGACGATAGAACCCCGCATGACCAAGGAACGACCGCACTTCACGCACATTTGTAGGGTAAGGAAGTGTGGAAATAATGTCAATTTTTGCTTTATCCACTTCAATACCCTTTTTCGATACCACATGTCCTAACACAATGCCTTGCTCCACCATAAAGTGACATTTTTCAAAATTTAAAACCAAATTTGTTTCAACACATTGGTCAAGAACTAAAGCAAGGTGAGCAAGACATTGGTCGAACGAGTCTCCATGGACGGTGAAGTCATCCATGAAAACCTCCATAAAATTCTCTACAAAATCGGAGAAGATGCTCATCATACACCTTTGAAAAGTCGCGGGTGCATTGCATAAACCAAAGGGCATCCTCCGATAGGCAAAGGTGCCGAAGGGGCAAGTGAAAGTGGTTTTCTCTTGGTCTTCCAAAGGCAATTGGTATTTGAAAATACAGGAATAACCATCAAGAAAACAATAGTATGCCCTTCCCAAGCAAGCCTTTCCAACATACGATCAATAAATGGGAGGGGAAGTGATCTTTCCTAGTTAGCTCATTCGGTGACGAAGATCAATGCAAACACGCCATCCCGTTTGCTCCCGGGTTGGCACCAACTCGCCCTTGTGGTTGATGACGACAGTGATTCCACCCCGCTTGGCTACACATTGAGTAGGACTCACCCACTCACTATCCGAAATGGCATATATGATCCCCATCTGCAGCAACTTCAACACTTCCTTCTTCACCACCTCCATCATAGGTGGGTTCAACCTCCTCTGCGGTTGCCTTACCGGCTTAGCACCCTCTTCTAGTAAAATCCGGTGAGTACATAAAGAAGGACTTATGCCCTTGATGTCGGCAATAGTCCACCCAATCGCTTCTTTCCGCTCCCGGATCACATCGACTAATTTCTTCTCTTGCTCCTCCGTCAGAACACTAGAGATCACCACAGGAAGTGTCTTCTCTTCACCCAAGAAAGCATATTTCAAATTCTCGGGAAGGGGCTTCAATTCAAGAACAGGTGCCTTCTCAACAGATGGCAAGGGTTTCTCCGGTGGCATCTCCAACTGTAAACGACCATAACTCGGTTGTGAGGCATACATGGCATCCTCAGAAAGGCTCATAACCGCCTCCTTCATCTCATCGAAAATGTCAAACTCTAACCCGGCATACTCCAAAGCATTCTCTAACACAGATTTCATGTCATCATCTCCTCCGCACACATCAAATACCTCTTGAGCTATGGGCTCCATTACATCAATGAAGTTCACCGAGTGCACATCCTTAGGGTACTTCATGGCATCAAAGATATTGAACTCCATTTGTTGCCCATCAAACTCCATAGTCAATGACCCATTCGTGACATCCAACTTGGTACGAGCAGTCGACATGAAAGGCCTCCCTAACAGAATGGGAGCCTTAGGGTCCGTATCCATCTCCAAGACATAAAAATCTGCAGGAAAAATGAGCTTCCCAACCCGAACTAGAACATCCTCAATCAACCCCTTAGGGTACGCATTCGATCTGTCGGCAAGCTGTATAATCACCCGAGTATCCTGTAAAGGTCCCAACTTTAGGTTCTCAAACAACGCATAGGGCATGACGTTGATTGAAGCCCCCAAGTCAAGCATAGCCATATGCTCCGAATTATCCCCAAGAGACACCGGAATCACGAACATACCCGGATCACTACACTTTTTCGGCATCCTCTTCTGATAGACTGCAGACACATGCTCACTGATTTTTACCTTTTTCTGACTCCGCTCCTTCTGATTCCTCTTCATCGTGCATAACTCTTTTAAGAACTTAGCATACCTTGGAACCGACTGCAGGAGATCAAGAAATGGAATGTTTACCTCAAGCCTTTTGAATGTGTCAAAGATAGCCTTATCAGGCTCCGGCTTTCTGTCCTCCCTTAGTGCATACGGAAACGGAGGGACTGGCTCATACACAGGAAATACTGGTGCAGTACTCTTCTCCTTTTCAGGAGTCTTTACCTCGGGTGCAACTCTCTCAACCACTAGCTCGGGCTCCTCTTCGATAACCACTTCCTCTAGCTTCTTCCCACTGCGCAAAGTTATTGCACTAACATTAGACTTCGGATTCGGTTCTGTTCTAGATGGTAACTTCCCCGAATTCTGAGCCTCCAACCTGCCCACAGCATCTGCAATCTGCCCCATCTGTCTCTCAAGACCGCTGATACTCGTATCGGTCCTCTGCTGATACTGCTGAAAACCGTTGGATAAGGTGGTCATACTCTGAGCCAGCGTACGGAACATATCTTCTGTAGACTGCCCCTGCGGCTGCTGCTGCTGTCCAACAGGTGGTGCATCTTGAGTAAATTGGTTGCCCCGATCTGGCGACCTGCTGAAATCCTGGCGATTGTTGAACGGTTGTATGCGAAACCTTCTTGCCTGTGGTGGACCATATCTAAGGTTCGGATGAACATTATTCGCGGCATTGTAATTGAGCTGCGGTGGCCTCGACCTGGCTGATTGAACCCTATAGCATTGACATCTACCACCTCCTCGATGCCGAAGAGTAGGACAAGAATCGATCGGGTGGGTCACATCATTACATATACCACATGCCCGAGGTTGTTGACCCAAAACCAAAGTCTTCAACGGACTTTTAACATCTTCCAACTCGAGTCTTCAACTCACTCGTTGCATCACTCGATCTGCAAAGACCTTGACTTGTCTAACGCTAGACTTCCTCCCATGAGTCCTTGTGCTCTTGGCTAATTCCTCTATCAAGCGCTTTCTGCATCCCTGGTAGTTTTGTTCAAAATACTACCTCCACAAGCAGAATCTATCCACCGTTTGTCTGCTGAGTCAAGCCTCCATAGAAGTACATAATAAAGTGCTCATCATCAAACCCATGATATGGACGGCTTTCGCGAGCTTATAAAACTGTTATGATAGTCATATAGTGATTCATCCGACCATTTGCTCCATATTGCGATATCCTCTTCATGACATTAATCGATCGGGAGGGAAGAACTCATCAAGGAACACCTCCTTCAACTGCTGCCAAGTTGTAATACTATTCGGTGGCAAGTGGTAGTACCATGCATTCGCGTTATCCTTAAGAGTAAAGGAAAACGCCCTCAACAATAACTGCTCAAGAGGCAATGTAGCCGGCTTCATGCTCTTGCAAATCTGCACAAACTGGGAAATATGTTGATTCGGATTCTCCCCTGGTATACCATGGAAATGGGGCAACTGGTTCAACAACCCCGGCTTCAACTCAAAAGTGACCCCAGCCGGCAAATCCGGAAATAGCACTGCTTGCGGTTGCTCATTCCAGTTAGGAGCAATCCTTTGCCTCAATGTCCGAGGTGGGGGATTGTTATTGCCTCTTCCGTTACCCCCATTGTTCACAACCTCCGAACCATCATCGTTCCCACCGTTATTATTATTCATCTCGTCCCGCTGTAAATTTCTCCTGCACCTAAAATATCTTTCAATTTCTGGAACAAAAGGACTAATAGATTGATTAGCAGAACGGGTATGGACCATAAAAGGTTCCACACCGCAAGACAAACAATAATAATAATGTGCAATTAACAGAAAACAAGAAAAAGAAAAAGAAATAGATTAAGAAAAGAATAAGAGTGCAAACAAATAAAACCGTTCCCCGGCAACGGCGCCAAAATTTGATAGGTCTAAAGTCGCACGCCTACAAATTAATTAATTACCAAGACTATACTTGGCTACAAAAACTGCAGCTAGGACAAGTCCAGGGTCGATCCACTGAAGAACGGTTATTCGGTTGCACAATTGTCACTTGACAAGATTGGGGGATTTGTTTGATTTGTAATTTAAATTCCTAAAACAGAAATTAAGAAAACTAAGTTGTAAAAACAATTAAAGGCAAACACTTCAGATTTGTCTCCGTCCCCGTTTATCAATTCAATATCATCGGTACAATTTCTTTTTCTTCCTCCCTATTCACTTGATCCGGAATATATTTCAATTCCTATTTCTTTCTTATTAATGGTTCTAAGCAGTGACACACTAACCTATTCCCCTAATCAATACCTAAACCTAACTGACACAGTCTAAATTCACAATATTGATTGATAAAGCTTTAAGAAATTAAGATCAAGAATTTCACTATTCTTTTGCAAATAGATCAAAACCTAGTTTTACCCCCTTTTTAATTTACCACGACACGTGCATAAATCTCAAAGATGCTACTTGTGCAAAATCCTAATCTGACACAGACTTAAGATTAAACTAGCATTAAATCAATTACAAGGGAAAAGAAAGTGATCAAATCTCAAAACCCTAGAAAAGATTTATCAATTAATAATAAGTAAAACTATGAATAGGAATTTAGAAATAAAGAAATTAATACCTCAATCGAATTAACAAACGGTTCAAGATCCAAATCTGAAGCAAAGGTTTTAAGCTTCCATGAAAAACTGCTGAATACTCTCAAAACTAATAATAATAATAATTGCAAAAACAAGAACGTAGACCCCTAATCTATTGTTGAAACTAGTATTTATACTTAACCATAAATCCTAATTACCTAAGGAAAGGGAAAAGAAAAAAAAAGTCATAATAAAAGGAAAGAGAAAATAGAAAATAATAATAAAGATCTTCCAATGCGTACAACCACTGTTGAGCTGACGTCAGAACACGCGAGGAGCATGACTCGTGCAGGGGTTCACGACTCGTGCAGGTCACCACGAGTCGTGCAGGTCTTCACTCCTCGTGCACAGCTTCCAAGTCATTCGTGCCACGCCTCGTGATAATCCAGGCACCCTATACAGATCAATTGCACGACTCGTGCATACAGCCACGAGTCGTGTCCCAACTTGAGAACCTTCTTTCCAGTCACCTGCATCTTGCCTTGCCTCTTGCCCCTTGAATCCTTCTTTGTTGCACTAACTTTGACTGAAGATGGACATTCCAAATAACCTCTTGGCAATATCTTGGCAATAACAGTGCTCCAACAATACTAAAATCATCAAATTACATAAAAATACTAACAATAATCCCCCTATTACATTGTTCCTCATTGATACATAATATAGCAATATTACTAAAATAAATACAAAATATAAACATATTGCTATAAAATGTCTACGAAAATCGAGGAATTACCATATATAAAAACCAACCTATCACTATGGTTTTTACACCTTCAGGTTGATCAATCAAGTTCCAAACTTGATTATCATACATGGATTTTATCTCGAATTCCATGGCTCCTAGCCACTTGTCCGAATCAGGAGTGGACATCGCCTCTTGATAAGAAGTAGGTTCATCATTCTCAATGATTTCTACTTCATTACTTTCCGTCATGAGAAATCCATATCTCTCAGGTTCGGATCGTAATCTATCCGATCTGCGAAGAACTTGTGTATCTTGAACCGATTCCACAACTCCTTGTGAACTTGGTTCCGTCTCTACTATTGGTTCCATGTTATTTTCGGGTTCTTAAATTTCTTCAAGATCAATTTTACTCCCACTAGTTTCTTTAGAGAGAAACTCTTTCTCTAGAAAGACACCATGTCGGGCAACAAACACTTTGTTCTTGGATCGGTTGTAAAATTGATATCCTTTCGTTTCCTTAGGATAACCAACGAAAATACATTTATCGGATCTGGGTGCAAGCTTGTTTTCAGAAACCAATTTCTTGACATAAGCTTCACATCCCCAAATCTTCATGAAAGACAAACTAGGTTTCTTCCATGCCACATCTCATGTGGAGTCTTAGGAGCCGATTTAGTAGGGACCCATGTCCCCAAAAGGAAATAGGAAGGTTAACTTGACTCATCATCGATCGAACCATATCCACTAGAGTTCGATTTCTCCTCTCGGACACACCATTCCATTGTGGTGTTCCGGGTGGAGTATGTTCTGAAATAATTCCACAACTTTTAAGATGATCGTCAAATTCTTGGCTTAAATATTCACCACCTCGATCGGATCGAAGTACTTTAATAGTTTTGCCAAGTTGATTTTGTACTTCATTTTGAAATATTCTAAATATCTCAAATGCTTCACTTTTGAACTTCATTAGATAGACATAGCCATATCTAGATAAGTCATCAGTGAATGTTATGAAGTATTGAAATCCTCCCCTAGCAATGATGTTCATTGGTCCGCATACATCAGTATGTACAAGAGCCAACAAATCACTAGCCCTTTCACTACTCTTAGTAAAAGGTGCCTTAGTCATCTTGCCCAATAAACAAGATTCGCAAACATCATATGATTCATAATCATGTGAGTCTAAATATCCATCTTTGTGGAGTTTAGAAACGCGTTTCTCATTTATATGACCAAGACGGCAGTGCCATATATATGTGTTGTTCACATTTTTGGTTTAGATTTCTTATTCATATGATAGACATTTTCAACATTATTTTCAACATCAAGGACATAAAGGCCATTAAATGAATTTGCAATACAATAAAGCATATCATTTAAATAAATAGAAAATTTCTTATTCTTAATAAGAAAACTATATCCTTCATTATCCAAACAAGAAATTGAAATAATGTTTCTACTCAAATCCGAAACATAATAACAATTGTTCAAAACTAGAATTAGTCTGCTAGGTAAAGTGATTTCATAAGTCCCTACGGCTAATGCAGCAACTCTTGCTCCATTCCCCACACGTAGGTCTACTTCACCTTCTTTGAGCAACCTTCTATTCTTTAGTCCCTGCACATTTAAACAAATGTGAGATCCACATCCGGTATCCAATACCCAAGAACTAGAAGTAGAAAGTAAAATATCTATCATATAGATACCTGAAGTCGTGGCAATCTCATTGCCCTTCTTCTTCAGTCCTTCCTGATAAGCTTTGCAGTTACGCTTCCAATGCCCAGTTTCCTTGCAATGATAGCAAACCGCATCCTTTTGGGATTTGGGTTGACGCTTCTCAACAACGGCAACCTTTGCCTCCGGTTTAGCAACTTTTGCTTTAACCTTGGGTTTCTTGAACCCATTTCCTTTATTCACCATCAACACTTGATTGGTTTTATTGGCTATATTGTTCTCTGCATTCTTAAGCATCCCATGCAGTTCAGACAGAGTTTTATTCATCCCATTCATATTATAATTCATAACGAACTGATTATAACTTTCAGGGAGTGAATTCAATATCATATCCGTAGCCAGTTCCAACTGGATAGGATATCCAAGCCTCTCAAGATGTTCGAGGTGACCCTTCATTTTCAACACATGAGGCCCAATAGCTTGTCCTTCAATCATCTTGCATGAATGAAGAGCCTTCATGGTGTCAAATCTTTCCTGACGTGCTTGCACTTGGAACATTTCCTTCAAATGGTTTCCTAAACCATAAGCATCCATGTGTTCAAGGTCCTTCTGAAGGGCCTTACACATGGTAGCGAGTATCAAGCAACCAACATCAATAGAATCATCCAAATGTTTCTTATGTTTGTCCTTTTCAGCTTGAGGTGCATTAGCAGCAGGCTCGGGTGGAACGGGTCCATCGAGAATGTACAACTTCCTTTCTTGTTTGAGAACAATTCTCAAACTGCAGATCCAATCCACATAGTTGTTGCCATTCTCTTCCAACTTGTCCTTCTCAAGGACTGATCGCAGTGATAGAGTTTGATTAGTGTTTGATGCCATTGATCTACAAAGATATGCAACACATATGAACACATATGAACACATATAAGTACCGATTTCATTTAAGAGATTAAATAACGTATTTCACAAATACTCCCACTAAATTATATAACCTTCTTATACAATTATGCATAATATAATTTAATAGCCTAAGACCCAACTTTAATTTAATTTCAAGTCGGCTATGGCACGACTGCTCAAAATTAAACTAAAAAGGTAGATAACATTTATCAATCATATCTCCATATGACTCTTAGATCCTTTATGAGATTATAGACATCATATGCCACATGTTTCAATCTCATCTTATGCCTTAGGCCCAAAACTGTTTTGATAGCCCAATTAAGTTCAACCATTCTAAACGTATAGGAATCACCGTTTCCTCATCTTGATCATACAAAGATAGAAATAATGTACCTCGCTATGGCATAGCCTACATAAAACTATCCGTGTATTCACAAGTGTTTAAACATGGGTGGCATAAACAAACTTAAATTTTAATGAAGGTTCAATTTTCATGTATATCAATTAACATGGCAAGGATGGTCATGAAAACTATATGAGCGTAATTATGAGCATGGGATGATGCATCACAAATCTTATTTGATCTTTACATCAAAATTTCTAATCAATTAGGGTTTAATGATTCATGCAAAATCTCATTTAATATGAACATAATCCCTTCAACAAACTATTTGTTAAAGATCTAGAAATTTATCAATCTACAATAATCATATTAATGAAATTGATATCCCATAATCTAGATTAATCATATTAATCATACAATTTAATTCTTCATAATCATGGCATATCAAAATATACTATTACTTCCATAAGTAAGACCCATATAAATTCATATTCTAAATCATATTCATCATGGTAATTCACATGATCTCATTATATAATTATCATGATTATCTAAAATAAACATCATGAACGGGGCTCTGATACCACTGTTGGGTTTCGTGGATCCATGCGCAGCGGAATAAAGCAAATTAACACGAAAACCCGGAGCCATGGATCCGTTCTAGATGATTAATTAAATAAGATGAAATAGAATTACCAACCTCAATGCCCTTTATCTTTGATAAACTTGTTCCAACTCTAGGTTTGACGATCTTGTGAATCCTTGATGAACGAACTTTAGATCTTGTATTGCGAAGATCCTCTATGTGTATCCACACGTTGAACGAACCCTAGAACTCTTCTAGGTGGATTGCTAGATCCTTGATTGAAACCCCTTTCAATCTATGGAGAAATATGGAATTGGTGTGTTTTGATTCTCAATTCTCAATTGAAAACTCTCAATTTGTGTTTTTCTAAACCCAAATTTCGTGTGTGTCTGCTAGGGCAAAAGGGAGGCAGTATTTATACACTATAAATACCTTTTCCTATTTGGAAAACCCTAATTTCAAGTCAGTTACGTATCTGCCAGCCCGACGGGACGACTCGTCCCATAGGGCACGAGTCGTCCCACTTCACATAACCTCTGATACAGTCGTCCCCTTTAAGGGGAATAGTTGGTTCTGGCCAAGGGACGAGTCGTCCCCTCACTACAAAATTCCATATTTTTCCATTTTTGACAATTCGTTCGATGTGTGTGACCCCATAGGACTATATTATGTTGGCAATGAGTTCGATCACATCGATCCTCATAAGATATGAGCGGAATCTAGCAAGCCATCATGCCTACCCAAATAATATAATATCAAGTTTAATTTCCTACATAGAACATATCATAATCCCATTGTCACACGATGTTATATTGAACATGAGTCATGGTCCACTTCAACTCATATTGTTCAATGTTTTCTCGTTACCAAGTAAATTGATCTATCGAATGTTATTAATCACATTAATTCATTCGGACATGGACATGTACATCATCAATCTTACTTACGAGTGGCCTAGCAAACATCTCTCTTTACGAGGGACAAATTTCCATCTTGACTTATCATTCTTCCCAACAAGAATCCTATCATGCCAATAATAGCCCTTATTATTATCCGGTTAAAGATAACGTTAAACTATATCAAACACAATGTTCATCGAGTGGAAGACGATGATAATCTCAGGTCAAAGGATATCAATGATATAACTATATGAGATTTAATTATGACACTTGACCATGACATATATCTCATAACGGATCAAGTCCAGTACCTTGTTCTCTAACAAGTACCCATGAATTTAATGAGCATCTCTATGCATATAATCATCATATGATTATCCATTAAACTTCATACTAGTGCTTCATAAGTGCTAGGGACACGATTATTACAATAAACATGCAAACATATATAATAATCAAAATAACAATATCTTATATAAATGAATAATGACATTACACCTAAGTCTATCTCTATAAGCCTAGGGCACTATCACCTACACGGTACTCATAGCCTGCAGAGTTGGGTCCTTATCAGTTCCTGCTTCAGAACTACCCTGTTGAGGAAACCTGCGAAAAGGGGTAAAACTTTTCGAACTCGACTTCTCCATAAGTTCAGCTTTCAAAGCCAGAGTGGAAGCTTCCGTCAAAGTCCACACCTGATGTAATCCCATCTTTTCCTGTATTGAACCCTTCAACCCATTAATATAACGATCAATTCTCTGATCCTCGGTCTCTTCAACCCTAACCCGCGCTGTATACCTCTTAAATTCAGTAGTGTATTCATCAACCGTTCTCTTACCCTGCACACAGTTGAGATACAGTTTATACAAAGTCTGTTCATAATCCGCTGGCAGAAACCGCTCTGAAATCAACTGCTTCATACGCCTCCAGGTTTTAATGGGCCCCTTCCATTGTCGTCGCCTCTGATCAACAAGTTTTTCCCACCAAACCGCAGCAGTACTCTTCAATCGGATCGCCACCATCTTTACCTGTTTATTCGTAGGTACCTCCATAACCTCGAAAAAATGATCAACGTCATTCTGCCAATCAAGAAAATCCTCAATACCCATGGTTCCATTGAATAAAGGAATATCGGCCTTAATCCTATAATCCTGGCGGTTTCGATTACCACCCTGACCCGGCTCATCATCACTATCAACCTCATCATCGGAATTGGAACTAGAATCCTCTGCCCTCCTAGGACGTCGACCCTGTTCAACCTCCCTGTCTCTCTCGTCACCACGGTTTCGATTAGCACGAGCGTTTTGACCCTGTTGAGCAGCCACCAACGCCGCAATCTGTGTTGTCAACGCAGCAATAGCGATGGTTATACCATCGATATCTGCTTTTGTTGCTTGATCCCCCATAACGAATCAGTGATGAAAGATAGGATAAAACCAGGCTTTGATAACAAATGATGCAGCACGGAAGCGATA
This sequence comes from Adenophora triphylla var. japonica, assembly GCA_022495995.1. Taxonomy (NCBI): domain Eukaryota; kingdom Viridiplantae; phylum Streptophyta; class Magnoliopsida; order Asterales; family Campanulaceae; genus Adenophora; species Adenophora triphylla. The sequence continues at coordinate 143,939 of JAFEMH010005220.1, read as the reverse complement.
GATTCGTGAATAGCAAGCGCTAAACACAAGAGTTTACAAACGATAAACCCTAGAAAAGATATAAACTGGAATCCACCCGAAAAGAGATAAAACCCTTCAATTAATTCATCAAAAACTGAGTTTAAACATGCCCTAAAAGTGTTTAAATACTTTCCCAAAACCCTAAGATGAAATAGTAAAACAATGACCAAAATAACCCCAACTTAATGTTCAAAAATCAGTAAAAACGGAATTAAAACGAAATAAGAAAACTGAGCAATCGACGCGAGGAGGGCGCCTGGGAGGCAGGAGGAATAACCTTCATCGACTCAAGGCGAGGCGGATGCCTGGGGCTGGGTCAGGCGGACGCCTGGGAGACAGTAACATTTCTCGTCGTTGAACCAACGTGAGGCGGTCGCTTGGGAAGGGCTGGGGCGGACGCCTGGGCAACAGAAGAAAACCCTCTCATCAAACCTTCATGAGGCGGGCGCCTGGGTAGTAGTGGGGCGGCCACCTGGGCTCCAGCGTCTGAATCAAGTTGTCCTGCATCATGTTGGGTCGAATATAGTTTATTGGTATAAAAAATTCAAATATCCTTAAAGAAATTAGCAAACCGATAAACTTTTAAAAAGTAGTTCTAGGTGTATAAGTTGTTGATCATACTTATTAGGGCAAATTGCAATTTGGTTACCTATATTTGTGTCACTGTTGCAATTTGGTTTCCAACATTGAAAAAGTTGCAATTTGAATCCTAACATTGATATTTTATTGCTAATTGGTGTAAAAATTAACGAAATGTTAGTTTTTTTTTTTTTTACAAAATCCAAGTCATGCCCATGCACTTGAGTTTTTAAGTCGTAATGGTCATTTCATATTCATTTCAACCCCAACACCACCAACCACTATCACTATTAGCACCATAGTCACCACCAATGATGTAAAGGGTTGCAGCGGAATAAGAGAAATAGTAACCGGATAGGCAATTAATCGAAACAATGACTAATTGACCCAATTCGAATCCACGAATTAGGGTTTGGCAAAATTAACACCTAAAAGATGAGAACCTCGATGAACAGAAGGAATCCACCTTCAACAAGTCAATGAAGACTTACAATTGCAAGGCAATCAAAATAATTTATCAAAATTCAACTCTAAACATAAAAACTAATAAAGAGAGTATTTATACCCTAAACATATCCCAAAACCCTAAGAAAAACGTAATTAAACAAAGTACCAAAATACCCTTACAAAATCCTTTTAAAAACTGGAAAAGAAAAAAATCTGCTGAAGTTCGCCGCCATCACGACTCATGCTAGATTTCACGAGTCGTGCCCTTCTCAATCCACTCGTGATACGAATCGTGTTCTTTGATACACTCGTGCTGCATTGCGTCACGAGTTGTGACAGGGGTCACGAGTCGTGCCCGTTGCTGTTCCCCGCCTACGCCCTTGTTCCTGGTGCTGGTTCTTGCTACATCATATACCCCCACTTGAAAAGGATCCGTTCCTGAATCCGAGCAAGCATAAAAAGAACATCCCATGGCAGTGTTTAGGCCAGCCTTTGAATATGCAAATCCAGGCTTTGACGTTCCGTTGTCGATCTTCTGCCTCGACCTCCCCTTAATCAACTTTTTTGGTAAAGGACCTATAACAATAAATTTAGAAATATAAAGAGAGCTAAGTATTTTCTCCTTTCCTTTGTAACCACCACTCCCCACGTCCTTCAATGGGCACAAAACGAATCGACGCCCATGCTTAACCAACTGGATCACATTAGTACGCCCACAATGCATAGACCCAACATCAAAATGCCAAGGCCTCCCCAGCAACAACTCAACAACTGGCAAGTGCTCATATCCACAATGTCACAAGTAATCACATCCATATATTCGCCAATAGCGAAAGGAATGAGACACTAATGTGTAACCTTCAAAGAGCCAGTAGCATTGATCCACCCAACAACATAAGGAGATGGATGTTTACGCACCTCAAGCTTGAGCTTATTAACTAAACCACGTGCCACCAAGTTCACTGCTTCCACTATCAATAATAATGTGTACTGCCATATCATTGACCTTACCCATTGTACGAAATATATTATGTCGAGCAGGATTAACCACTTCCGCGGAAGTAGGCAACAAAAGTTTACGAACCACAAACGACTCATGGTCCCCGCATTCAGCATCATCCCCATTAGGATCGATATAAACGATCTCACCATTACCATCATCATTACCATCCTCACGATCCACCATATTAACATTCTTTCTAAGAGGACAACCACTGGAAATATGACTTGTTTGCGCACATTTAAAACACTTGGTGCCATAGTTTTTTGCATAAGGATTTGCATTCTGTGGACCACCAGTAGCAGGGACAGCGGTCTTTTTAGCCGGAACAACAGCAGGATTTGTTTGTCCGGCGACAACGGACTTAGAACCCACACCTTGTGTTGTCTCTTTGGCCACAATCGCATTATCGACATAAGAACAAGAAACCGCGCTCCCAAGAGTAGTAAGCTGGTGTTCAACTGTTGAAGCCAGATCAATAGCCTCATCCAAAAAGTGAACTGGTGTCAACTCAACCTGATTTCGAATGCCAACACGAAGCCCAGAAATATACCTAGCAGTTAATTGTGCATCCGACTCACACAAATCATTACGTGCAGACCAAGAGTGAAATTCATTCGTGTATGCACCAACAGATTTAATACCCTGTTCACACTCCAAAAATTTCCGATAAAGTTTTTGTTCAAAATCAGCGGGTAAAAATCGTTGCCTTAAAGCTTGTTTCATCATAGGCCACTCAGTAATCATTGGTCGGTTGTTACGAATATTTTGGGTGCGTAATTGCTTCCACCAAGCAGATGCACCACCCCTCAATTTATAAGCCACATAAGGAACTTGTCGTTCCGCATGAATATTCATTAAAGCAAAAAAAAATTCTACTTCTTCTAGCCAATCAGAAAACTCAATCATATCCAATTCACCAGTAAAGAAAGGCAAATCAGCTTTAATTTTAGGGGATTGTTCATAAATAAGATTACCTCCGACTGGCTGACCACGACGATTAAAAGCCCCACGTTCGACACGTTCATCCTGTCGATCTGTCCTTTGACCAAGATTGCCAATACCAACTTGCAAAGCCTGCAAAGCCTCTGTCAACAATCTATCCCTTTCGGCGCGTTCTGCTTCTCTTTGCTCTTCGCGTTCAACACGCTCTGCCTCGCGTTGCTCCAAAACATGTCTGAATCGTTCTAGCACAGTAGCCAAATCACCGGGGTTTGCTCAATTGTTTCCTTGATTGTTGGCCATCTTTCTCCTAGGATCGTCCGATTTCTGATACCAATTGATGTAAAGGGTTGCAGCGGAATAAAAGAAATAGTAACCGGATAGGCAATTAATCGAAACAACGATTAATTGACCCAATTCGAATCCACGAATTAGGGTTTGGCAAGATTAACACCTAAAAGATGAGAACCTCGATGAACAGAAGAAATCCACCTTCAACAAGTCAATGAAGACTTACAATTGCAAAGCAATCAAAATAATTTATCAAAATTCAACTCTAAACATAAAAACTAATAAAGAGAGTATTTATGCCCTAAAAATATCCCAAAACCCTAAGGAAAACGTAATTAAACAAAGTACCAAAATATCCTTACAAAATCCTTTTAAAAACTGGAAAAGAAACAAATCTATTGAAGTTCGCCACCATCACGACTCGTGCTAGATATCACGAGTCGTGCCCCGCTCAATCCACTCGTGATACGAATCGTGTTCTTTGATACACTCGTGCTGCATTGCGTCACGAGTCGTGATATAGGTCACGAGTCGTGTCCGTTGTTGTTCCCCGCCTACGCCCTTGTTCCTGGTGCTGGTTCTTGCTATATCAACCAATCACTAATTTACGTGTTTTTTTAATTAATTTATAATTTTGAATCATTTTTTTTTCATTAACCATGTGTTATAAAGCTACATCATTTTGATGTTAAAGAGTAATTTATTCATTTTCCCCTAGCGAAATGATTAGCATGCATGTCCCTTAAAAAGTTATTTACATGGCACATGACTTTAACTCCGTCAAAAAGTTAACAATTCGTTAGTTTTTATACCAATTTGCAACAAAATTTCAATGTTATGAATCAACTTGAAACTTTTTCAATGTTGGGAACCATATTGCAAAACTGATACAAACATAGGTAACCGAATTGCAATTTGCCCTTCTTGTTAATAAAGATGAGTTTTGCTGTCAAAAATTTATTCATATATGGAGTAATAACTTACCATTCAGTCAAGGAAAAAAACAGAGAAGATAACAACTGCAGCAAAAATTGGGGGTTTTGACCAATCAACGAAAACGTCTTCACTCGAAGATTCAAAGAAGGGTACTTCATAAATTTAAACCAGGAGTTATATGTCACAACGAGCAATACAAAATACCATTTGATTACAACTGATCTAACAAACTGCATCAACACATATACGGAGTACTAAACACGTGACCCTAGAGGCTTCTCAAATTGACACTTAACACCTATATAAAAAAAAGTTGATCATGAATAATATTTAACCTTAGTTTGATAAGTACAAAGATTGTTGCCACTATTACAATCCCCACATTAATTGATAATTTATCTTGAGGCAGGGAATGTGGGATATTTTGGGCCAATAATATTTTTTCTCCTTCTCTAACCTTTCTTCTAGAACTGTACATTCCCTAATTTCAAGACTTGAAAGCGTTGGAAGCAGAGTTTCGGGCATGTTGCGAAGCTTAGGACAATAATTCATGCAAAGGTGTTGAAGAGAGGAGAGGTTTTGAAGGCCTTCTCCAAGAGATTCCAAATTCTTCAGATACCGGATATCAAGACGTGTTAATGAGCTAGGGAGCTGAGTCACCACCTCCGAAAAGGAAATAAGTAGTGGGAAATAACCAAATAGTCTGAGCTCGTGGAGAGAGGTTGGAAGGGTTGCTAGTCCCCACTCCTTAATTGGCTGCTTTATATCCCCCATTGTTAGTGATCCTAATTTTGGAGGCCAACAACCTGCACATGGATAACCCTCTAGATTTTCACAACCCTTGATTATCAAATCTCGAAGAGAGGTGAGGCCAACAACCTGCACATGGAGTCCTATTTAAGTATTACTCTTTAGGTTTGAGCAGTAAACAATCTCAAGAGACATGAGAGTGGGGGGCAAACTTGTTTCTGGAATTGACTCTATGCCCTGACAATCAATAAAATATAATCGAGAGAGATGAGCCAACCCTTGTGGTAACGATTTTAGTTTTGACCATTTCAAAAATGTAACCGATTCAAGCAAAGAAAAAGATATGCCCTCCTCTGCCAAGTCCTCCATATTCTCACAGTGCATAACCGAAAGATTCCTGAGTGTGGTGGGTAGCTTCCTACCCGTGGGAAACCATTTCAGACTTGGACAATTATTGATATAAACAGACTCAAGATTAGAGAATTCATATTCTCCATGTCTTCTTCTGCCCATGCTACTGCTTTCCCCCTGCCTTTCAGTTTTAGCCTCCAAATCTGTTGTTGTTGATCCCAAGTTGTCTTTCAGCTTCTCGCAATCATAGATGGTCAATCGCCTCAGACACGTGAGGCTGTTTTGCCATTTCGGCATCTTCTCAACCTTACCACAACCCGATAAATACAATGTCTCAAGATTGTGAGGCAGCAATTGCTCTTCATCTCCCAATGATTCAAGTTGTTGACATTTTGTTACACTCAACGATTTCAACTTCTCAAGTACCTGACATGCATGAAGCTTAGCTTTATGAGTGACTGAAAACCAACAATATTAGGAAAGCCTGTTCCAAAAAACTCTGGACCCACTATTTTCACCCCATCCATGCCTTGAATAAACAATTCCTTGAGTGAACTTAGTTTTCCGAGTGGAGGTAAATTCACACAATTTTTGCAACCGACCAGCCTCACCTTCACCATATCACAGAACAATTGATCCCCAACCCAACCAGGAAATTTTTGCCCCCCGTAAAATTCAATTCCCAAAGTTGTCAAGCCTATATGAGGCTTTAGCGCATCAAGTACTTCAAATTCAAGTGCTGAGTCTCGAGCACCACTATAGCTGCTACTCCATTCCATATCCAATCTATGAAGACCCTCCTTGCCCAATATATTAGCCTCCATAGCATCTTGAACGTTCATCACGTTCTCCATACCAACTATCGATAATGTTCCTTTGAGATGGCGTTGGCTCTTCAACTCGAATATTTTCCGCCCTTTATTCTTATCAACAATAAACTTTGACAACGTGTGTAGGTGAGTCAGCAAACCAATCCCCAATGGTATCTCTTTTAACCTTGGTGTATCAGAAATATCTAGATGTCGTAGATTGATCAACTTCTGAATGCTTGTTGGCAAATGAACGAGATAACTGCAGCAATGTAACAACAACGTTTCCAAATTGGAGCAGTCACAAATGGATATGGGCAACTCCTTGATTCTAGTCCTGGATAAATCAAGATATCGAAGGTGACTCAATTTGCCTATTGATTTGGGAAGCTCGTTTATAAGATACCCATTGAGAGACAATGCTCGTAAGCATGGTAACCTTGGAAAGTCTTTAACAACCAGATTACTTAAGTAAGAAAGGTCGAAAGTGTTTTCCCGTATTGGTAAAATAGTACGCAGACACTGAGATGCAGTAATTGCCTTGAATTTTTTGTAATCATCATATTCGTGGGAAATAAATGATGCATGTCGTGCCTCTTCAGAAACATTGTACTGCTCATTGCTCTCTATATCACGGTCCAGCCTTAGGCATATCAAACCAGCTACATATTGAGCTAGGTCATTATTAAGATCATGCATAATGAACCTTGATTCATTCCTAGTCGAATGTTGGAAACATGATCTTGATAGCAGCTCATTGAAATACTCACAACCCAACTCTTCCATTTGCTTCTGCCCTTCTAATTTCCTCAAGAATCCTTGCGCCATCCATAACATAATCAGCTCCTTCTTGTCAAACTCGTGGGCCTTCGGAAATATTGAACAATATGAAAACAAAGGCTTCAAGTACGGAGGAAGATGATGATAGCTTACCCTTAGAGCAGGGATAATTTCATTGCTTTGTAGCTCCCATATCTTGCTAGTTGAAACTTCTTCCCACTGCTTTGGGCTTCCTTTAGTTCGGAGAAGGCCCCCAATTGACTTTGCTGCCAAAGGTAAGCCTTTGCATCTCTTTGATATCACCTTTCCAACTTCTTTAAATTCTGGATGACCATCAAAATTTTGTTTCTCAAAGGCATGTTGAGCTAACAGAGAGAGACAATCCTCATCAGATAGGACCTCCAACTCATACACTTCCATAGAACCCATGGTTTTTGCAACATCGCGACTGCGAGTAGTGACTATGATCGTGCTACCGGGGGCACCACCATAAAAAGGAGCACATAGAAGGTGCCATTTTGCATAGTCTTGATTTCATACATCATCTAAAACAAGAAGAAACTTTTTCTTGGAAAGCTTCTCCATTAGCTTCACTTGAACCTTATTTAACTCATTGAACGAGCAACTCTCATCAGACACCTCCTCATAAATTATCTTGCTTATCTTGAGAACATCGAAATCTTCAGTAACACATACCCAGTCTCTATTATGAAAGGAGTCTTTCACTCCCTCATTATTGTAGAGAGACTGAGCAAGAGTGGTTTTACCAATACCACCCATTCCAACTATTGAGATGATACGAACTTTGCTATCGTGATCGTTCGTTCTATCCTCCTTTAGCAACCATTTGAGAATTGCTGCACTGACTTTTTCTCTGCCAAAAACACGAGCTGGATCAACCAAAGAGGCAAAGACGACGTTAAAGAAAGCCTCAGATTTCCTGTTCTTTCCGATTTCGCCCCAACACGCAATTTGAGAACGTTCTTTCTTTTTTCAAGTTCTTGCAAACTATTAGTGATCTCACCAATCTTCCGATCCATGTTATAATTGAATCTAATAGCAGTAGGATTGAATCTCGAAGTAAATTTATGAAGCCTACCAGAGCAGCTTGATTCAGGTGTTGCTATGATCTGGCGACGCCGAGCTTCAGTGGCCAAACCATCTACGACATCCTCGATTTGGAAAGCCAGGTACTGAACATTGTGCAGCCACAGTTGAATAGGCCTCTGCTCAATCTGCCTGTCTTCTGCATCCTCCAACACTGCCTCAATAGTCTCCAGCATATTAGTCCATTGCTTGAGCTTGCGATCAATTCCGCCAGATGGAATGAAAGACAAGGCGACAGGGGCCAAGTTCTCAATCAACAACGAAACTAACGGAGAGACAAACATTTCAGCCATTATAAGAAGATGAGATGGAAGAAGAGAAGCAATCAAGGATGAGAAAAATTCAGCAATAAGGTGATAAGAGAAATGAAAAGAATGGGAAATACTTTGAAGAAATCAAAAGACAAAGAAGATTCTTTGTTAGAATGGGAGGGCATTACTTTGAAGCAATCAAAAGACAAATATATATATATATATATATATATATATATATATATATATATATATATATATATATATATATATATATATCAGGAAAAATAAAAGGTCGTAACTGGTGATGGCCAAAATGGGTCATTGACATATTATTTCATGCATCAACTATTTCAAAGAATTCCAAATGACATACTAGCTACAAATCCATAGAAAAATTGCTAAGCATATGGCATAATAGAGTGAAATTAAAAATGAAAAGAGGGTCATTGACATATTAGATACGGAAATAGAAAGGAGGTTTTGTCTACTAAACTTGGGTTTAATTCCGTGAGACTACCTCACCTCAAATCATTCTACATAAAATCCCAATCGAGATCCAAAAATCCACACACAAATAAAAGCCCAGATCAAAATCCCATAAAACCTCAATCGCGTGAGGGTGTTGCGGCGGCCTCCCCAACTCCAGGACCTATAGACTCGTGTCCCAGCCGGAGGGTCCCCAAATTACCTTTCAAAAAAACTTTTCTTTATATTAACTTGAAAAGTAGAACAACCCTTTTTGAAAACAATTTCAAAATAACCTCTCTACTTGGAGGTGAAATATAAACCTGCTTTAACCAGTTATAACCTGTATAAGTTACAAGTACTACAACTGCAAAAGCTTACACAAGCCAACTTTAAAACAAACCAATTCCAGGTTTAATTACAACCCAACACAACTGAAACATGTTTATAAAAGTTTTATATACAAAACTTTTCCCAAAAGAATAACAACCACAATCTATTCCCAACTCCCAAAACCAACACATACCCTGACAACCCAAAAGATGTCCAAACACCTTTTCGGCCTCACCGGTCCGGTCCTCCTGTCTCAGCAGGATCTAAAACAATAAAGGGAGAAGGGGTGAGAATAAATCTCAGCAAGCTATTATGTATGCAACAATATGCCATGCAATATGCAACACATAAACAGGTTGCTCAATATCACATATGCAACACATAAACAGGTTGCTCGTAATCACATTGGTAAAGTGGTAAATACATTCCATTACCTTCTCTTTACCTTTCTCATCTGAATCATATGTAGTACAACGGTGGGAGTAATACTCCGCTCATTTGTGAACTGCTTAAGCATATTCACGTCTTATAAGATCCCTTTCAGAGAAACATATAAGATATCAGCAATCTTATGAACTGTTCAGACATATCCACAGAAGTTGTACCCCAATCTGTGGCCACAGAGGGGGGAGAGGTCACAGGTATAAGGAAATCTAAACACCTTATGAAATATTTTCTCATAAGTGATAGTATTCCATATACCCCAAGGATCAGCTGATATAACCACATTCAAGCACATAATAGATACTTGCAAATATATCCACCCCATGGGATATCAATACATAACATGGTAATTATTCCTCATGTTAAACCAATCACAATAGTGAAAAATTTATTTAAACACTATTGAAGAACAACAATCCAATGACATGGTATTAATACTCATGCTCAAACAAATGAAACCGTGCAACACGTATTTACACAATATGTGCACAACCAGTAATGAATATGTAATCACATATGGCCACAATGTATATCAAGTAAGCCCTACATATTCATTACACCATATATAATCCAGTAACAGGGTATTAGTACTCCTGCCCAAACCAATGAAGTAGTGCAACATCTATTTAATGCACTATATGAACCAATAACCATATACAGGTAACCACGTAGGGGTACAATATAATATAAGTAGCCCTACGAATTCATGACATAACGTTAAACACCTTCTATAAAGTTTCCATAAGAATTTACCAAGTTTTTATCAACTTTGGTGAACTATTTACATTACCTTCCAACCATTTTCAGGATAATATTTAAAGCCTTTCCCAATATCAATTTGGACCATTTAAAGTTCCATTGTATAGTACTAAAGTTGTACTAGAAGTATAGTTAAAGAGGGACTAAATCCCTACCCATTTGAAAAGGTTTAAAGGGCCTAGAAAATGCTAGCCTGAACCTGAACTGGGCACGACTCGTGCCTTATTCCCGCACGAGTGATTCCATGCTAGCTACAACTATCGCACGACTGCACTGACCATGGGAACGACTTGTGCTTCAGGGCACGAGTCGTGCCCAACACCAGAAATTGCTACTGCTGCTGAAACATCATTCAGCCAAGGAAAGACACACCACTTTGGTTCATGCTACCTTGACCCCAGCCATACCAAACTTCAGTGAAACAATTTCCAACTCAATTCTAAACCTTCTAACCCCATATAACATACTCCTTCAAGCCATGAACATATATAAATAATAACTTCTCATTTCCAAGTCATAACCTTATCATACTCATTTCTCAATTCATTTTTCTTTTATTTCAATATCCCATAAAATACCAAAAACACCATAGATAATTTCTTTCACCATAATATCATCTTTAAACATAAAATGAACAATTATGGAAAGAATCATAATAACTTATCAAAAATAGGTCGAAATAAAAGGAAGATTTAATCGGCTATACTTGCTCTAATTGACTCCCTGATCACAAATATGAAGTCGAAATTGAAAACGGATCAACGGTTGATTTGCTAGGATTTTTTGAAGGTAACCCTAGGTTATAGGATGATACGTAGTACTGAGAGAGAGAGAAAGATAAGAACTGAGAGGCTTCTGGGAGAAAAAAGGATTTTTATATAGGCAAGTTACACCTAGGCTCCTCCAAGAATCAATCAACTACAATTCACTACCTTAAGCTTATTTTTACACTTTAGCTCCTCAATACTTTTTATAACATTTCATTTAAAATTTCAAGTATTATAACTTTACAACACCAATTCCCATTTCCTTCATTTAGACATTATATAATTAAAATTAATTTAATAACATCTAAATTCACGTAATTCACCAAAATTGTCAAAATGAACACGTAATCAATTCAAATAGCATATAATGCATAAGATGAGATGCAAAGCAACCCAACCCCACGTGCTCCACGTGTGACCAAAATGGTGCCTAGGTTTAGGGTCGTGACAGGTGTGATCGTGCTGTCTAGGGAGTGCGATTGCACCCTCAGTTTCCCATGTTTTCCCCATATTTTTTTCCGATTCTATAGTCTTATAGCCGAATTTTATTATTTTTTAAGAAAATACAAAAAATTGAGGAAGGAAAATACTCTTGTATCTAATTATAAGTGTAATTCTAGTCTTATACCTTTAGGTATAGGAAGGTATAAAAAAAGATTGTTTAAGAAAGGATTGTTTAAGAAAAGATGAAAAATTGTGAAAAAAATACTCTTATACCTATGTATAAGAGTAATTCTAGTCTTATAGTAAAGGAAGGTATAGGAGAAAAATATTTAATAAAATATGATTTTTTTTTATTTTTAAGAAAAGATGAAAAATTGTAAAAACATAACTCTTATACCTAGGTATAAGAGTATTTTTACTCGTATACCTTTGGTATAAGAGCGACGGGGGAGGGGTATATGTGAGCGTGAATTTATGTGAAATTTTATATCTCGATTGTGCTTTTATAACTTTAATTTCTCGACCATGGTGTTGGCGTAATGCCCTAGGCATTTAGTTATGTTTGACTTATAACTTAAACCGCTATGTAATCGTCTTTATCATAGAAAAAGTTTATTTGGTTCATTATATGTTCACATGTTTATTATATTGAACTGCGTCCTTAGTTATTGTGAATAACTAGTATAAGTTGGTAATGGATAATCATGGAGATGATTATATGCATGTGATGCACATTACACTTATGGATACTTGCTAGAGAACAAGTATTGTACATGACCTACCTATGAGATTTATGACATGGTCAATAGTCATATGTGTCATGATTAAATCTCATGATAGTCATGTCATTGAATCCTTTGAACATGAGATTATCATCGTCTTCCACATGATGAACATCGTGTTTGATATAGTCTAACACTATCTTTAATCGGATAGCAATAAGGGCTATGTTGGCACGATTGGATTCTTGTAGGGAAGAATGATAAGTCAAGATGAGATTTGTCCCTCTCATTGAGAGAGATGTTTGATTGGGCCCCTCGATGAATGATGTTGATGAAATGTGTGGCCACACTCAAGTGATTTGATAGAGATCAAATGCATTTGGATTATCAGCATATTCGGAATCGAGAAAGCATTGAACGATGTGAGTTGATATGGACCATGACTCATGTTCAATTTGACATCGTGGACAAAGGGATTGTGACATATGATCTATAATGTTATATTTAATTGGGTGGACATAATGACTTGCTAGAAGTCACTTATATCTTGTGAGGATGATGTTTCAACTCACTACCAACATAAAATATAATTCCTAAAGGGTCACACACAAAAAAACGGATTGAAAATGGCTAAAGGGGTGAATTATGGGGTCAAGGGACGACTCGTCCCCATTTGGCCCAACTATTCCCCAAAGCAGGGACGAATGAATCAGGTTGCATGCAATAGGGGAAGACTCGTGCCCTGTGGGATGAGTCGTGATGACTAGTCGTGTCCTGGGGGACGACTCATCCTGGCGGCGCTGGAAACCCGTTTTGGCTTGGAAAAAGGACTCTTTTACCTAAAGGTTAGGGATTTATAGCAAGTATAAATAGAATCCTTTTGTCCCAGCCATAGGTGACAAAAATTAGAGTTTTGAAACACTAATTGGTTGATTTTGATTACGAATCAAAGATCAAATTCCATAGATTCATTCTACCAAACAGCCATTGATTGTTGAATATTGATTCAACAATCGGGGATCATCTAGCAGTCCAACAAGATGTTTTCTTGGTCCGTTCGCGTGTGGATTACCGATAGAGGGTGATTACTTTATCACTAAAAGATTGAAGACTTTCAATCGTTGGTTCATCACAAGGTTTATAACAAGGAGAAGATCAATACTTCATCAACATTTTGAGATTCGTTTTGAGATTCGCTTTGAAGATCTGTTTTCGAACAAACTTAATCGCATTCAAGGTATGTAAATCTATTTCATGTTCTTCATCTCTTCATGCTAGACAAATTCAAGGGCTAGGGTTTTGCTGATTTTCAAAGTTCTTCCGATGCGTTTGTAACCCCAAAACCCAACAGTGGTATTAGAGCCCTGTCTTATCATGATTAGGATTGAAATTGGCATGCTAGATTTAATTTGATTAATTGCTATCCATGCTATATTAAATAAATCCATGATTTTATGTGTGTTATTTTGTGAAAATAATCTTATGTGATATGCCATGGTCATGATTAATAATTGATTAATTTGATTAGTCTTTTACATAGGATTATTGGTATGTTTAATATGATTAAAGTAGATTGATAAATTCTCAAAATTGAATCAAAGTGTTTGTTTATAATTTTGTGAAGCCCTATGTTCATGATTATGTACACATAAGTTTCATGTTACAACCATGCGATGTTTGTTATCATATAAAACCTTCTAACTATTTAAGTTTTATGCCATTCCTTGATTAGAACACTTGTGATATTTTAGGGTATTTTGATGTAGTTTCTAATCAGTTGGGTGCATCATTATATCTTAATTTGTGATCAAGATGAGATAATGGTTGATGTAGTTTTGACTCAGTTAGGTGCATCATTTCATGTCTCATGCGTTTGAAAAAGGTTGGACTTAATTGGTGCTTTCAAATGAGATTTGACCCAAAGCATAGATGAGATTTAAAACATGTTTTTGACATATGATGTCTAAGGAAATATCATAAAAGATCTAAGAGTCATATATGATATGATTGATGTTATCTACCTAAATAGCTTGATTTCGGGCATTGACTCAGTTAAACAAAAATCAAGTGAAATATGGATCTTAGTCTACTATGATTTTATGATACATGTTTGTATTTGAAGGTGTATAATTTAGTGGGAGTATTTATGAAATACTTTATTTGCTCTTAGATGATAAATGTGTTGATACTTATGTGTTTCATTATTTGCATATTTTATTGTAGTAACGACAACTCACAATAATCAACCCCTATCACTGTGATCCATCATTGATAAGGACAAGCTCGAAGAGAACGGTACAAACTATTCTGATTAGATCAGAAGCCTAAGAATTGTTCTAAGGCAAGAGAAGAAAATGTACGTTCTTGATGACCCCGTTCCACCTCAACCTGCTGCTAATGCTTCTAGGGCAGATAAGGATGCACATAAGAAATATATTGATGATTCCACAGATGTTGCATGACTTATGCTTGCCACCATGTCTAAGGCCCTTCAAAAGGACCTTGAGCACATGGAAGCTGCTTTTGATCTTGCGGAGCGCTTAAAAGAAATGTTCCAAGTGCAAGCTAGACAAGAGAGGTATGATGTGGTTAAAGCCCTAACTGCATGTAAGATACAAGAGGGGCAGTCGGTTGGTGCTCATGTCCTCAATATGAAGGGTCACATTGAGCGTCTTGAAAGGCTTGGAAATCCGATGAGTTTGGAACTCGCCACTGATTTGATATTAAATTCATTGCCTAAAAGTTATGGTCATTTCATTATGCACTATCACATGACCGGCATGGATAAGAATCTCTCGGAATTGCATGCGATGCTTAAGACCACATAGAAGAATATCAAGAAGCTCAGAACGACAAATGTGTTAATAGTTAACAAAGGTAAAGGGTTCAAGAAAGATGGCAAAGGTAAAGGAAGTGTTGCTAAACCTAAGGCAAAAGTTGTCGTAGCCGGAGAGGCTCCCAAAGTGTCTCAAAAGGATGCGGTTTGCTACCATTGCCAAGAGATTGATCATTGGAAGCGTAAATGCATGGCTTATAAGGAAGGCCTAAAGGCGAAGAAGAGCAATACGATTGCTTCTGATTCAGGTATCTATATGATAGATATTTTCCTTTCTATTTCTAGTTCAAGGGTATTAGATACCGGATGTGGATCTCACATTTGTTTAAATGTGCAAGGACTAAGGAATAGGAAGATACTCAAACAAGGAGAAGTTGACCTATTGTTCGGTCGAAACCTAACGGTTTATTTAATATCTGCAAGCGCACGGGCTATTGCAATATAGCGGGTGCAAGTACGGGTCGATCCCACAGAGATAGGGTTTACTTTAGAAAGAGTTTGTTTTTACTATAATTTTATAATAAGAATTGGGGGGAGTAAAGATTTGTATTGGAAAGAGAATAAAGCATACACAGAAAAATACTTTGAATATTATAAACGAAGCATTCTCGGGATTGTAAATCATATACATGGAATAGTTCATAAAATAGTCATTGTCTTAGAAATATAGGTTTTCATGAAAATCAAGGATGGTACGTTAGGCTTACACTACTGCTCACGGTCAATACAGAAGCGTTGTATCCTTCACTAATTATGTCCTAACTGTTTGAGATTTCCGTTTATGGTACTCCCGCCGTGTCACAAACGGGCATTCCGGCTTATCTCTAGCTGACCATAATTAGTAAGAATCCAATAAGAACGAGAGTCAACATACTTTCTATTAAAGGAACATCCCTAGGTCATTGAACTACTTTCGTGATCAATGGAACCCAGTTTCTTTATATGGTTCCGTCAATCGAGATTCTCCGCTAGGTACTTCTCTCGATCGACTGAATCATACAAGTTGGATGTCTCCAAAATGTAAGTCATTTAGAGATTGATATAAAGAAATTGTTTAGATGAAGATAGAAAACAAGACTTTCATAATTTTAAGATGATGAACGATTAATGCTTTTGAGTTTCCAACCCCAAGAACAAGGGGGATTACTCACTAGCCATGTAAGTTAAATAAGCAATAATAATAAGAATAGAGTAAGAGAAACTTATGATGAAAATAAGAGATGAATGGCTAGAATAATGCTTCACTTTATTGCTTCTTTTCCAAAGGAACTTCAAGAACAAATGTAGACTTGAATCTTCAAAGATCTTTTGGGAATAAATGTATGAAGTATTTGTATCTAATTTCTAACAATATCTAATGAAAATTCTATCAAAATTCGATATTGAAGACTGAGTACAATGGGTCTTTTTATAATTGGGAGGAAACTCTTCAAGAAGGTGCCTTCAAAAGGTGTCTTTTAATTCTGCAGACGCCGTGTCAAGGATTTTGCACGGCCGTGCTCCCTTGGCGCCAATTTTGGATTTTTGAACAGGCCAAGTGCACGGCCGCTCCACTTCTGCTGCACGGCCGCTCTGAAGGTTAACACGGCCAAGCAATCTTCAAGACACGGCCACTCTACGTTTTGGGGCCAAAAATGGCCTAAAAATGGCCAATTGCACGGCCGCGCCATCTTGGCTGCACGGCCGCTCTGTCTGAGTTTTGGCTTGTGTGCTTGATTTGTTTGTTGCTCCTCCATGCCTTTGCACCAAAGTGTCCAAGCATCCTTTGATCATAAAATAGACTCCAAAAACCTGTCTAAAATGTATAAAGTATACCAAAAAGCGTAAAATCGAATAAAGATGAAAAAGGAACTAAAATAGACTTAAAATGAGATGAAAATGATAATTTAACTAAGTAAAAGTATATAAAAACTTAGGATAAATGACTATATAATAGTCACTTATCAAACTCCCCCACACTTAAGCTCTTGCTTGTCCCCAAGCAAGTTTAGGATTAAAACACGGAGAGGGAGAAAAGAAAGAAAAAAAAAACAAGAATGATCCCTCAGAAATGTAGTAGCAAGCCCTAATTGCCTTTTGGATATTGCCTTCATCTTTCTAGTCATATTTTGCATACCTTTAAAAAATTATTAGAAAGAAGCATTATGGGGATATTCTAAAGAAATAATTTTCAAGTCAATAACCTAATATAGCATATATAGAATTTGATCAAGTAAAGCAAGCTAGAAGGATAAATCTTAGATCAATTACTTGGTAAAAGAGAAGCTTTCACTCTATAGAGTGATTTTTGAGAAAATGAATTTATTACTTTAAAATGTACAAAGGGAAGTATATATACTTATTCACAAACTAGAAGTTTCCAAAGAATTTGATTGCATTTTTGAATCACAAGGGCAAAAAATGGATGATGGTAGTGGAAAAAATCTTATCAAGGTTTCAACAATTTTATCTCATTTTTGCACGTGTTAGATTTTTGCAAAAGACCTTAGTTATTTTTTATCCTTTCAAGTAGGAGACATTGTGGCTGCGAACCCCATGTTCCTAATACTTAGATCAAGAATATTTTGGATATTATTTCCATTTGGCAAGGAAGCATCGTCGCAGCGAACGCCGTACCCCGAGTCACTTAGGAAGTAATATATTTCTTTTTGCTTTTAAGACACTACTACATTTAAAGTCTAATGCAACGCCTAAATTTGTTGCTATAGAGGTCAATCCTTGTTGCATTAGCTCTAATGCAACGTCAAAGGACCCTCGCATTCTGTCCCGTGGCATCAGGTCTAATGCAACGAAGAACTAATCTAATGCAACGACATTTTCTTTGTGTTGCATTAGAGTGACATCTAATGCAACGGGCCGTTTGGTGAAATAATGCAACGATAATTCTCTAATGCAACGATAATTATATATAATGCAACGACTCGTTTGGTAAAATAAAGCAACGGTTCTTTTCTAATGCAACGACTTGTAAGGTAAAATAAAGCAACAGTCATTTTCTAATGCAACACTTATAAAAAAAAATTGATAAGCGCCTAACGCAACAGCTACATAATTGTAATTATTATTATTATTATTATTATTATTATTATTATTATTATTATTATTATTATTATTATTATTATTATTATTATTATTATTATTATTATTATTATTAAATAAATCAATAGATAATAAAATCATAATATTGACAATAAAAAAAAGGGGTTTCAATTAACATAAAAGGTAACACGTATTTACAAGATTCGTTCCCAAAAGACACATAATAAGTAACATAAGTTTCGTGCCCTAACGACACATTACAAAAGACACATGAACAGTTTGTGCCCAAAAGATCATAATCTTCTATCATAACAACTATAGCTTAACTACAACCCATTAAATGATGCAAAACAAAAATTAGCCTCCACCATGTTCCACCATGTTGGATGTTATAATTTTATTGCTAAGACAGCTGATCAACATGTACCTACAAGTTAAAACATAATTGATTAGAATAGAAAACACCTTCAAGACAAAGACAAAGACAAAGACAAAGACACATGAAAAAGCAAATGTTGCCTACTCAATAAAAATTGACAACATTTATAACAAAGCCATTGAACAGAAACATACACACATTTGCAACAAGCATGTCATGCTCAAGGGTCATTCAAGATTCATTCCAAAGAAACTATCTCTTTTTCAGTCAAAGGAGTTCACCTCAGAGAGAAGGGAGTAAAATACTCGCTCCGTCCCATTTTTTTCCTTCAAATTTTCTCTTGATAATTTTGGGACGGAGGGAGTACCCACAGTTTCCCAGCAAAGAAAATGTTTAACATGCTCAAGTATAGACCAAAGAGGAACCCAACAACCGTCCTAATAAACATCTCAAGTTTTCACATATCACACAGTGATGTACAACTATTGGTGTGGAAGGTACAACACAAAGAAGACCAACTGTACCAGTATTCATATAGAGACCAACTATTGTTGTGGTTATAACACAATGGAGCATTTACATGGAGTGTTTACACCACAATAATGTCACAAACATTCAGAATAGTCAGCTTCTATTCATAAACATGGTGTTTAAATGATTAATAACTCTATATACCTGATGGGTGCGCCAATTTCCAACCTCCATTCAACCAGCTAGTATCTCAATCACTCTGTATCTGATCCAAATTGGAGGAAGAGGTAATAAGCACATAAGTAATAAAGAAAAAAATAAGCAAAACAAAAATGAAACCCCAAATAGGGACACAACACCAAACATAAAATTTAGTTATTCAAAGTAAATGGAAAAGGAATGAAGCATGTCATTCAGCTTGTGTATATCATTTGCCAAATGCCACTTCGTATCCAATCAAGCACTACCATAGTTAAGAGATCAGCTATAATACTAGTTAATAACAGCTTGAACATTAACTTTGGGTCCATTAATGGTTACCTATGCTTGTTTTGATCGAGAATGTCGCAATAATCTATAGCAGCTGCTCGCATGTGTAGAAACATTGGCAGCTTCATGGCATGTGCTAAATCAAACTGCCTCTCAAAGTACCTATTTTGGAAAAAAATGCTGAGTGATTGAATGTTGAACAATTGAAATAAATGATTTGGTGGCGTCAAGGGAAAAAAACAGAAAGATGAAGAGGTAAATGTGCCAATCGAAGCTATTGAAGAATATTCTTATGCACAGTTTACACCAGAAAGATAACATGTCAATCTACATTTATCAAAAGCAAGCACGTACTTTGTTTTAATCTCTGATGGGCAAAAGTGAAGCCTGTCGTAATCCAATCCACATTCACCAATTGCTATCACCTTTTGTTAAAGATGAAAGTTCAAAATTAATAAAATCGCTTCGAAGATAAAAAGAGTTGCAGCTAACAACAGTAAGGTGTTTTAACATTCAGAACCAATGCAGGAACATGGAATGTGAATGATGAGTTCAGTTATAAGCATATATATATATTCAAGAATGAATAATTCAGGACCCATGGGCCATGGAGACAAGATTGAAGCACATATCTACATTCAGTAGTTTCAGATAATATAAACTTATTTCTTGGTTCAATGTAAAACTAAAAGAAAAATTGGCAAAGGATTTGAGCATGAAAATGCAAATAGCATTAGTATAAGTAATAGAACATGGCTAACATTTCAAAATAAAATCCTTCCAAATCCATCTGAAGAAACTTTGAAATTAGTAGACCACCGTAAGACATAGAAGAATCGAGTTCGAAAACAATTACTTGAGACAAAATTTGAACTTCGGACTGAAACGCCATTTGTTGAGTTCATTATGAAGCATACCTTTCCTTTCTCAACTCCCTCTTTGGCCTATGCCAAAAGCTCCTCAAAATGCTTTTCAGGATTTCCACTTTCGTCGAATTCCTGAAAGAGTACCAATGATCACCAAATCCACAAAGTTTACATATATTAAGATATACTCTCTCCCTCCGCTCCACATTAAGAGGCTTAGTTTGAGTTTCTCGCAAAACTTGATTCAACTTTGACAAGAAATTGTGAAATTAATTTCCCTCATGAAATTATAAAAATTATTATTGATGCACCATTAATATTATTATCACTAACAATTTTTAGAATCATAAAGATAATTATCTAATCTATCATAAAGTTTTGGTCAAAGTTCAATCATTTGGACCAAAGAAAGTCAAACTATGACTATTAATATGGAACAGAGGAAGTAATGAATAACTGAGGTTGTAAACCCCAAAGAACAATCACTCACATTGCATCTTGTCGGGTGCACTCCAACCGTACAGAAAAGTCTTGCTGTCAAAACATTAGACCCCAAAAGCAAAGCCAACAATATATTAGAAACCCATATAGGTTAGGATGACAAGGTATAGTTAACGCCTGAATAGAACAAATGCACCTACCATCTGTTTCTGCAATTGCAAGAGCTTCCCTTGATTCCTCGAGGGATCCACCAGTTACCTACCGCAATACATAAAATATGTGTTGGGAAGCTTAGGCACTGTGAATGACAGCTCACTTCCAAATTTCATAAACTTCTACTGGCTGCAGCAAAATGAGGGTCCATTTTTGTTCATAATGGACACTTATTTTGGGTCGAAGGTCGCAATTTACTATTCATATCTTCTTTTGCCATATACAGTTATTACTAGCTAAAAGAGAAAGTTACACAGGAAATATTGAAAAAATATATTGATAATTAGTAATAGCAAAAATATATGTGAGCCAACTTAATCATACCATTGCATATATGCATTTTTTACAAATGACAAAAGCTAGTAATCTAATGATTAAAACTTAACCTGGTAGGAGGGGAAATGAAAAATAAATGAAAACCTCAAAGCCTTGTGAACTATATAGAAGAAAATAAAGACATTTCAAACGTAACCTTGATGCGGCAGTTATTAAGGTACACTCACTCATCGGTCATAAGTAATATCCGCCCCTAAAAATCAGTTCCATAAGTTTGCAAACCCTATCCTCTTCTAAAAATGGAACTATTTTTCAGGAGAAATCATAATAGAATGTGGGACTTGCAGAGGAAGTACTAGATAATAACAAAGAATGATAAGGAAAGACAAAAGCTTCATTGCATTTATAAACTTATTAGAAACGTTCAATGATCTAAGATTTCTGAGATAATTATTAGAAACGTTCAATGATCTAAGATTTCTGAGCCTGCCCAACTCTAAGGGAATCAAGCTTCCGAACTTGTTATAAGACAAATCAAGAAACTCGAGCATAGATAAATTTCCAAAAGCGGATGGAATTGATCCATGAAAGGAGTTATTTGAAAGGTCAAGCCATTTCAATGCTCTAAACTAAGAAATTAGAGTGAGATTACCTTGGAGGCCAAGATGAGAAAGATCAAGCTTCTCAACAGTTGAATTGCTCAAGCCACAGCCAATGCGAGACCAAGAACAGTAGTTTGAGCTATTGAAACCCCAACCAGACAGTCCAAGCTCCTATCTAATGGCAGTCAATACTGTCTGGTGACTCTGGTGATTAGTGGCCTGAGAAATCACAAGCTGAGACTTTGACAAAACCACAATCAGAAAAAGAATGAGCAACCATAAATTGGCCATTTCTGGGTGCTTGCAAAATCAAGAAGTTGAAAAATCAAGAGACTGCAAGATCAGGTTTTTCTTGAGTTTTTCTCAGTAAAAACAGAGTCTAAGAAAAACCCAGCACTCATTTAAAAGAAATTAGTGGATTTTGCTTGGTGGGTTGGAAGCATTACAGCATCAACTAACAGGGAAAAAATGAGTTGAATTAATTAGTCAAGCAAGTAGAATTTCCACTTTCATGAATTACCCATTTCAGGGTCCTTGAAAATTCAACCGGCGCGACAACGGCCCCATCCGCTTTTTGGAAATTTATCTATGCTCGAGTTTCTTGATTTGGCATCAAAATTTTCTCACGTCAGAATGGAGTCAATCAAAAGCAGAAAAACAACAAAAATACTTTATCACCAATTGCATTGAACATGACATCACATAGAATTAAGTATCAAGCCGTCAGAAAACTAAAGAACTAACCAGGTCATAGACATAAGCCAGGTCCATTGAAATGCATGCAGCAGCCTGTCACAGACTTACACATCAAGAACAGCTAGCCAGCTTAAGAAGCAAACAGAAATTCTGGTTAAAAAGAGCTATTGAACAGCACCAACCAGAGACGAGCACTTCTCTCTCTCCCCTTCAACACCAACCATGGCTGCCAAACTCTCATCAACAATGGCAGATACAGAGCGGAATATGACCAATGTGAGGTTTCCATAGCGCTAGGCAATCAACATTTAAAATTAAAACCCTAAATATGAAATTGAAACCAAACTTGATAATTATGTTAACAGAACGAATTAAGGCGCAAACTTAAGCCTTTAGGATCAAAATTTAAACCCTAATTCAGCAAATTATTCGAATTAAGTAAAAATTGAGAAATTAATACCTGGTGAGGTTGAGAGCGTCGGCTAGAGAGAGGAGGGAAGGAGACTCGGAGGAGAGAGAAAGAAGGCGCTTGAGAGTGGATGCTTATTGGTATGAAATGGCGTCGAAGAATCGGTTTAGGTATTCTGTAATTCTTGTGTGTAATTCTTGTGTGTGTTTATTCCGTACAGATTTTGGGGGAAGTGGGAGATGAGAGTATGCCGGGAATGGAAAAGTGATTTCAACTTTTCATTAATTTTGTGGAGGGAAAAAAAGGGAACTAAAAAATACTCCCTCCGTCCCGTCCGAAAGTGCAATTTTGCCTCCTAGCACAAAAATTAAGAAATGAATAAGAAAAGTGATGTAAGAAAGAGAAAAAGGTTAAATGTTGTGAGTATGAAAAATTAAATAGGAGAGAGAATGAGTGGGAGGAATAGTTAGGAGAGAGAATGTTGTGAGTGTAAAAGTAAAGTAGGAGAGAGAATGAGTGTGGTAGAAAGAGTATAAAAATAATAAAAACTTTCCTTTTTGGGGTTATGCCCTTTTAAATGGGACGTCCAAAAAGGAAATTTGTACCCTTTCGGGCGAGACGGAGGGAGTAATAATTTTGGTTCAAAATTTCTAACTCCATCAGTTTATTTGAAGTCAATTTTTAGGGATTAATTATATTTTTGGAGTCAATTGTTTTTGGGACTAACTTTTTAACATTTTTTTTAAAAAAATAGTTAACTTTTTAACAGTTTCTGTTAAGTTCTATATTATATATTAATAATTTTTATTTTTTTTCAATTTTTAGTTAATAAAGAAGACTATTTTAGATGTTGATTAGTCCTGAAATTTATTGCAAAAAGTTATAAAAAAAAAGTTATGAATTTTGAAAGAAATAAAACTTAATTTTTTTTTATTTTCAAATTGGGTTTTTAAAAGAAATTTTTAACATAATTAAAAATATTTACGAAAAAATTAATTTTTTAACAGTTTTTGAATAAAAAAGTTAACTTTTTAACAGTTTTTTAAAAAAACAGTTAACTTTTTGAATAAAAAAGTTAACTTTTTTAACAGTTTTTGACATAATTAAAAACACTTATGGTTTAGGTATAGTGGTAGTAGTGGTATTGGTAGTAGTATAGTGTGGTAGTGGTAGTGATAGTAGTGGTAGTAATAGTCGTAGTAGTGGTGGTAGTAGTAGTAGTGGTGGTAGTAGTGGTGGTAGTGGTGGTAGTAGTGGTGATAGTGATAGTAGTAGTGGTGGTAGTGGTGGTGGTAGTAGTAGTGGTGGTAGTAGTGGTAGTAGTGGTGGTGGTGATAGTAGTGATAGTAGTAGTAGTGGTAGTAGTGGTGGTAGTAGTGGTGATAGTATTAGTGGTAGTGGTAGTGGTGGTGGTAGTGGTGGTAGTAGTAGTGGTAGTAGTAGTAGTGGTGGTAGTAGTGGTGGTGGTAGTGGTGGTGGTGGTAGTGGTGGTGGTGGTGGTGGTGGTGGTGGTGGTAGCGGTGGTGGTGGTAGTAGCGGTGGTAGTAGCGGTGGTAGTAGCGGTGGGTGGTAGTAGTGGTGGTGGTAGTAGCGGTGGTAGTAGTTGTAATAGTAGTAGTGGTAGTAGTGGCGGTAGTAGTGGTAGTAGTATAGTGGTAGTGGTAGTGATAGTTGTGGTAGTAGTAGTGGTGGTAGTAGTAGCAGTGGTAGTAGTAGCAGTGGCGGTGGTAGTAGTGGTGGTAGTAGTAGTGGTAGTAGTAGTAGTGGTGGTAGTAGTGGTGGTAGTAGTGGTAGTTGTGGTAATAGTGGTGGTAGTAGTGGTAGTAGTAGTGGTAGTAGTGGTGGTAGTAGTGGTAGTAGTAGTGGTAGTAGTGGTGGTAGTAGTGGTAGTTGTGGTAGTAGTGGTGGTAGTAGTGGTGGTAGTAGTGGTAGTAGTAGTGGTAGTGGTAGTAGTGGTACTAGTAGTGGTGGTAGTAGTGGTAGTGGTAGTAGTGGTACTAGTAGTGGTAGTTGTGGTAATAGTGGTAGTGGTGGTGGTGGTGGTGGTGGTAACTTTTTAACAGAAACTGTTAAAAAGTTAACTGTTTCTTCAAAAAACTGTTAAAAAGTTAACTTTTTTATTCAAAAACTGTTAGAAAATTAACTTATTTCGTAATTGTTTCTAATTTTGTAAAAAAATTCTTTTAAAAACCTAATTTGAAGAAATAAAGAAAAAAAAGTTAAGTTTTATTTCTTTCAAATTTCATAACTTTTTTTATATAACTTTTTGCAAAAAATTTATTTAGTAAATAAAAGTCTAAAATAGTCTTCTTTATCAAAAAAAAAAAAAAGTTAACTTTTTTATAGAACTTAAAAGAAACTGTTAAAAAATTGTATTGAAGGCGTTGCATTAGTAATATAACAATTGCATTAGAAGGATATAATGCAACGCCAAGTAATTTAATGCAAGGGTGTTATTGAAGACGTTGCATTAGTAATATAGCAATTGCATTAGAAGGATAAAATGCAACGCCCATGTAACTTAATGTAAGGGCTTTATTGATGGCGTTGCATTAGAAGAATCTAATGTAACGCCTAGAAACCTAAGGCAACGCAAAGGACATAGCCGTTGTAATAGCTCAAATAAACCGTTGCATTGATGAAATAATGCAACGCCATTCTAAAGCATCGTTGCATTTGATGCATTTGATGCGTTACATTTGTTCAAAAATGTAATAGTGAGACTTGGTGACTAAGTCACTCTTTTAGCAATAAGATAAAAAATGCCTAACCTTGATTCGATTAGTGGAAATGGAAAGATGGGATTTTGATGAAGAGGTGTGATTCAAGGGATACAAAACAAAGTGGATGCTTCTAATAAGGGAATAAGCATTAATAAAATTTAGAATGCACAATTTTAAAGAAATATAAAAAAAAATCATAAGAACAACCAAGTGTATAAAGATGATCAATAAAGATTCCATCTAATCAAATGTTTTTTCTTGATAAAACCCTATATTTTGTTATACTAACTTATGAGGCTTTTAATTTATTTCATAAAAATATCCCTATATTTTTCTTCTTATTAATTTCTAAGTTTATAGAAAATACGAGAGGAAAGATGATCAATAAAGATTCCATCTAATCAAATGCTTCTAATAAGGGAATAAGCATTAATTTTTCTTCTTATTATTGGGCAAATGGCAAGCATAAGGAATAATAGTATGGATCATCATAGGGATTAATTTTTTATTTTATTTTATTTTTTTTATATGCTATACATGCATAAAAAAAAAGAAATAAAATTGCAACTAAGTAAAAAAAAGAAAAATTTATACTAGAAAGCAAGTAAATCTAAACTAAAAAGCAAGTAAAATAAAGATAGATATACCCCCCCCACACTTAAAATGAACATTGTCCTCAATGTTTCAAGGAACAACGTAAATCTCGGGGGAGTAAAGAGAAACTTACTGAATTTGAGTGGTGGGTTCGCCTAGCATTATGAATGAAACCACTCCAATAGGGTCACCGGTCATGTAGTGCTTTAACCTTTGACCGTTTACCTTGAAATCTCCTTGTGCTTCGTTCCCAATTTCAATGGCTCCGTACGGATGTACCTTACGAACTTGAAATGGCCCATCCATCTTGATTTTAGCTTACCTGGAAAAAGCTTTAAACGTGAGTTAAAAAGTAGTACCATGTCTCCTTCTTTGAAATCCTTTCTTATGATATGAGCATCGTGCCATTTTTTCGTCTTTTCCTTGTATAACATAGAACTTTCGTATGCTTCATATCGGAGTTCTTCGAGCTCTTGCAACTGAAGTTTTCGCTTTTCACCGGCTTCTGCTAGGTCATAGTTTAGAGCTTTAATTGCCCAATATGCTTTGTGTTCAAGCTCCACCGGTAAATGACACGGCTTTTCATATACCAAACGAAAAGGAGTTGTTCCGATGGG
The DNA here is from genome assembly GCA_022495995.1 of Adenophora triphylla var. japonica. Classification (NCBI taxonomy): domain Eukaryota; kingdom Viridiplantae; phylum Streptophyta; class Magnoliopsida; order Asterales; family Campanulaceae; genus Adenophora; species Adenophora triphylla. Next base: position 117,087 of record JAFEMH010005220.1, on the reverse strand, counting down.
AGTTTTGAAAGCGGTGCAATAAGCCCATAAAGCATCGTTCAATTTTATTGACCAATCCTTTCTTGAACTTATTACCGTTTTTTCCAAGATCCACTTTATTTCCCGTTTTGATACTTCCACTTGCCCGCTTGTTTGAGGATGATACGCAGTGCCCATTTTATGAAATACTCTGTATTTCTTTAATAAAGCCTCGAATTGGCGATGTGAAAAATGCGAACCACCATCACATATGATAACTTTTGGAACCCCAAATCTTGGAAAAATTGTATCTTTGAAAAGCTTCATGACGACTTTTGAGTCGTTTGTTGGAGATGCTATGGCTTCTACCCATTTTGAGACGTAGTCCACTACTACTAAAATATAGTTATTGTTGAAGGACGTTGGAAATGGTCCCATAAAATCAATGCCCCATACGTCAAAGATTTCAACCTCTAAAATATTATTAAGAGGCATTTCATTTCTTCTCGAAATGTTGTCGGTTCTTTGGCAACGATCACAAGAAATAACGAAATGTCGAGAATATTTGAAGAGTGTGGGCCAGAAGAAACCTGATTGAAGAACCTTTGCGGCGGTTTTGGCTGTGCTTGCATGACCGCCATAAGGGGATGAATGACAATGATAAAGAATGTCATTAATCTCTTCATTAGGTACACACCGCCTGATGATTCCATCTGCGCAATGCTTAAAAGGAGTGGATCTTCCCAAAAATAATATTTAATTTCTGATAAGAATTTCTTCTTTTGTTGATAACGCATTTCTGGAGGAAGAATCTTACATGCTAGGTAATTAACAATGTCCGCAAACCAAGGGGTCTCGACATTGTTTATAGCAAGAAGATGATCGTCCGGAAATGAGTCATCTATTGGAAGGTCATCATTATTGGAAATTTCCAAACCTTTGGGAAGACGGGATGGATGATCTGCGACCAAATTTTCCGTTCACTTTTTATCACGGATCTCTAAATCAAACTCTTGGAGGAGAAGGATCCGCCTTATCAATCTTGGCTTTGCATCCTTCTTTTCCAATAAGTACCTTATTGCTGCATGATCCGTATACACGATTACTTTTGATCCCACCAAATATGACCGGAACTTGTCCATAGCAAATACCACGGCCAACAATTCTTTTTCTGTGGTGGCGTAATTCATTTGTGCTTCATCTAGTGTTCGGCTAGCATAGTATATAGCATGAGTTTTCTTGTCTTTCCACTGCCCTAGAACTGCTCCAACTGCAAAATCACTCGCATCGCACATTATTTCGAAAGGGAGATCCCAATCGGGTGGTTGTACGATAGGAGCGGATACCAGAGCTTCCTTTAACCTGTTAAATGCTTCAAAACAAGAGCTATCAAACACAAATGGAGCATCTTTCATTAGTAGATTAGTTAAAGGTTTAGAAATTTTCGAAAAGTCCTTTATAAATCACCGATAAAAATCGGCATGCCCAAGGAAACTTCTTATTCCCTTAACATTAGTAGGCGGAGGTAATTTTTCAATGATCTCAATTTTTGCCTTATCTACTTCTATCCCCTTTTCGGACACCATGTGTCCTAACACTATCCCTTAATTTACCATAAAGTGACATTTTTCTCAATTTAAAACAAGATTAACTTCTTCACAATGTTGTAAGACTTTAGATAAATTTTTCAAACATTCGTCGAAAGAATAACCATAAACGGAGAAATCATCAATAAAGACTTCCATTATATTTTCTATGTAATCGGAAAAAATGGACATCATACAACGCTGAAAAGTGGCGGGAGCATTACAAAGTCCGAAAGGCATTCTTCTATAAGCGAAGGTACCATAAGGACAAGTAAAAGTAGTTTTTTCTTGGTCGTCTGGATGCATGGATAGGATTTTGAAAGAATCCTGAATATCCGTCCAAATAACAAAAATGGGAATGCTTGGCCAATCTTTCTAGCATTTGGTCTATAAAGGGAAGGGGAAAATGATCCTTTCGGGTGGCTTTATTTAATTTTCTGTAGTCTATACATATGCGCCAACCCGTGACAGTCTTAGTTGGGATTAATTCATCCTTATCATTTCGAATGACTGTCATTCCTCCCTTCTTAGGGACAACTTGTACGGGGCTCACCCATTTGCTATCCGCAATCGGATAGATAATGCCTGTGTCAAGTAATTTAAGGACTTCCTTTTTAACTACCTCCTTCATGTTAGGATTGAGTCTTCTTTGATGCTCAATGAAGGTTTATGATTTTCCTCTAAATCAATCCTATGCATGCAAATTTTTGGATGAATCCCTTTTAAGTCATCTATCGTATATCATATGGCCTTTTGATGCAACCTAAGCTCATTTAATAACTTTTCAGTTTCAAGAGGGCCTAGTTTAGCATTTATAATCACGGGATAAGTAGAGTTAGGTCCCAGAAATTCATACCTTAGATTTGTAGGAAGAGGTTTTAACTCAACTTGAGGTGCCTTAATTACCTCATTTTCCTCTTTGTTGGATGGCTCCACTTTAGTCTCCAACTCTTCATATTTAGTGTTGCCACTAGATTTTGCTGCATGATTAGTATCTAAAAGCATAGTATAATTTGCAATTTCATCGTCATCATTATCATGCAAAGTTCTCTTCCAATCTATAAGACTTTTCTCTAGCGGGTCTTTAGATTGGGGACTTTCTAATTCCTTGCTAATGGATTCTAGAACGTTAATGTCTAAGCAAGGGTTCTCAATATCGGGATTTTTCATAAATTTAGACAAGTTAAACTCTACTTTATCATTTCCTACATTCAAAGAGAGGTTACCATGTTTAACGTCAATAATTGCCCCAGCTGTGGCAAGAAATGGTCTACCCAGAATTACAGGAATATGATTATCCTCTTCCATCTCAAGAATTACGAAGTCAACCGGGATGATTAATTTCCCGATTTGGCAAGGGACATCTTCCATAATACCCACCGAATATTTAATGGAACGGTCCGCTAATTGCAGAGATATGGTTGTAGGTTTTAATTTCCCCACACCAACTCTTTTGCTAACAGAAAGTGGGATGAGGCTTACGCTAGCTCCGAGGTCTAGCATGGCATTATCTACATTAACCTTATCTATATTACAAGGAATAGAGAAAGTGTCGGGATCTTTTAATTTTGGGGGTAACCTTTTTTGTAAAACAACACTTACCTCTTCCGTTAATGCAACAGTTTCATTTTCTTCTAGCTTCCTTTTGTTAGAAAGAATATCTTTAAGAAATTTAGCATAAGAAGGCATTTGTTGCAAAGCATTGGTAAAAGGTACATTAATGTAAATAGATTTTAAAACTTCTAAAAATTTTGCAAATTGTTTATCAAGCTTTGCCTTTACCAACCTTTGAGGGTAAGGTATTGGCGGATCAAAATTTCTAGTTATCTTAGGGAATTCCGTCCCCTTGTTAACCTCATCATTAGTCTCAACCACGGGTGGGTTTTGACTAACACTTTCCTAATGGGATTATTTTCTTTACGAAGACAATCAATAAGCTCTTTTCCGCTTCTAGTAACTACCGCCTTAGCATGTTCATTCAGCATTTTGTTATGGGCGGCTAAGTTATCAAATCTAGCATTAAGAAGTTTAAAGCATTCCCTAAATTCATTATTGACCTTTTCTAGAGAATTTTTATTTTCAACTATGAAATCCATTAAAAGATCCAATTTTGATTTAGGGGGAGAAAAAACATTTGCATTGTTATTGAAATTCTTAGGTGCAAATCACGGTGGTTGTGTAGATGGTTGCGGGTTTAGAACGTTGTTATTCTTATAGGAGAAGTTGGGGTGATTCCTCCATTCGGGATTGTATGTATTAGAATACATTCCCCCCTTCTGTCCAAAAGAATTTACAAAGTTCACTTGATCATTAGAAGTAATGTCAAGCAACTCGCAGTTATCCGTACTATGTGAGTTAGACCCACATAGTTCACATAAAATATTTACATTAGCCACGGGATTGACATTAAGATTTTCAATTTTTTTCAAAAGCATGTCAACCTTGGAAGAGAGAAGAGTAACTGCATCAACATTATATTTACCAGGCGTACCTTGTTGTTGCTCCCTCTCATTTGACCATTGGTAATGGTTAAATGCAATATTTTTGTTAAGTTCATATGCCTCATCGACTCCCTTGTTCATCAATGCTCCTCCTGCAGCGGCATCAATGGTCTCTCTTGTCTTGAATATGAGACCGTTGTAGAAGGTGTGAACAATCAACCACTTTTCGAGCCCGTGGTGGGGGCACATTCTGAGAAGTTCCTTGAACCGTTCCCATGCATCATACAAAGTTTCACTATCTGTTTGGCAGAAATTAGTGATCTTTGTGCGGATTTGGGCTGTTTTGCTTGTTGGGAAAAAACGACCAAGGAATGCTTCTTGGATTTGGTCCCATGTTGTCAATGAATTTTGGGGGACCGAATTTAACCATTGCTTTGCCTTATCCTTAATAGAGAAAGGAAAAAGGCGCATCCGAATTTTTTCCGGGGTAACACTCTGAATACGTGTGGTATCAAAGTATTCAAGGAATGTTTGGATGTGGAGATGAGGATCTTCGAAAGCGGTGCCGCTATATTGGTTATTCATAACCATATGCAAAAGTTGCGGCTTTATCTCAAAGTCTGCCGCTCCAGCATTCGGCACAACTATAGGGGATCTAGTTCCCGGGGTACTTGGATTCACAAAGTCCCGTAGGGTTCTAGCTGGTGTTTGTGGCTCTCCTTCTGCCATATGCTTGTTTAGTGTCTCTTTGAGTTTTCTTAATCTTTCGTGAAAGCTTCGTTCGGGTTCTGGATCAAAATTATCAAAGAACGTCCGAGCCCGTTTCATACGCTATAAGAAAAACACTCAAAAAGAGATTAAACGTAACAAATTATCGAAAGTAAACACAAAACAATATGATAACAAAATAAAACAAAAAAATTTATGTAGTAAAGACAAAAACTAAAAGTAAACCGTTATCCCCGGCAACGGCGCCAAAAACTTGTTCGGTCGAAACCTAACAGTTTATTTAATATCCGCAAGCGCACGGGCTATTGCAATATAGCAGGTGCAAGTACGGGTCGATCCCACAGAGATAGGGTTTACTTTAGAAAGAGTTTATTTTTAATATAATTTTATAATAAGAATTGGGGGGAGTAAAGATTTGTTTTGGAAAGAGAATAAAGATTACACAGAAAAATACTTTGAATATTATAAATGAAGCATTCTCGGGATTGGAAATCATATACATAGAATAGTTCATCAAATAGTCATTGTCTTAGAAATATAGGTTTTCATGAAAATCAAGGATGGTACGTTAGGCTTACACTACTGCTCACGGTCAATACAGTAGCGTTGTATCCTTCACTAATTATGTCCTAACTGTTTGAGATTTCCGTTTATGGTACTCTCGCCCTATCCCAAACGGGCATTCTGGCTTATCTCTAGCTGACCATAATTAGTAAGAATCCAATAAGAACGAGAGTCAACATACTTTCCATTAAAGGAACATCCCTAGGCCGTTGAACTACTTTCGTGATCAATGGAACCCTGTTTCTTTATATGGTTCCGTCAATCGAGATTCTCCGCTAGGTACTTCTCTCGATCGACTGAATCATACAAGTTGGACGTCTCCAAAATGTAAGCCATTTAGAGATTGATATAAAGAAATTGTTTAGATGAAGATAGAAAACAAGACTTTAATAATTTTAAGATGTTGAATGATTAATGCTTTTGAGTTTCCAACCCCAAGAATAAGGGGGTTTTACTTACTTGCCATGTAAGTTAAATAAGCAATAATAATAAGAATAGAGTAAGAGAAACTTATGATGAAAATAAGAGATGAATGGCTGGAATAATGCTTCACTTTATTGCTTCTTTTCCAAAGGAACTTCAAGAAAAAATGTAGACTTGAATCTTCAAAGATCTTTTGAGAATAAATGTATGAAGTATTTGTATCTAATTTCTAACAATATCTGATGAAAATTCTATCAAAATTCGGTATTGAAGACTGAGTACAATGGGTCTTTTTATAATTGGAAGGAAACTCTTCAAGAAGGTGCCTTCAAAAGGTGCCTTTTAATTCTGCAGACGCCGTGTCAAGGATTTTGCACGGCCGTGCTCCCTTGGCGCCAATTTTGGATTTTTGAACAGGCCAAGTGCACGGCCGCTCAACTTCTGCTGCACGGCCACTCTGAAGGTTAACACGGCCAAGCAATCTTCAAGACACGGCCACTCTACGTTTTGGGCCCAAAAATGGCCTAAAAATGGCCAATTGCACGGCCGCGCCATCTTGGCTGCACGGCCGCTCTGTCTGAGTTTTGGCTTGTGTGTTTTATTTGTTTGTTGCTCCTCTATGCCTTTGCACCAAAGTGTCCAAGCATCCTTTGATCATAAAATAGACTCCAAAAACCTGTCTAAAATGTATAAAGTATACCAAAAAGCGTAAAATCGAATAAAGATGAAAAAGGAACTAAAATAGACTTAAAATGAGATGAAAATGATAATTTAACTAAGTAAAAGTATATAAAAACTTAGGATAAATGACTATATAATAGTCACTTATCACCTACGTGTGGGAAATGGAGCAAGAGTTGCTGCATTAGCCGTAGGGACATATGATGTAACTTTACCTAGTGGCTTAGTACTTGTTTTGAACAATTGTTACTATGTTCCGAATTTGAGTAGTAATATTATTTCAGTTTCTTGTTTGGATAATGAGGGGTATAATTTTCTTATTGCGAATAAGAAGTTTTATATTTATTTAAATGATATGCTTTATAGAATTGCAAGTTTATTTAATGGCTTATGTTCTTGATGTTGATGAGAAACAAAATAATGTTGAAAATGTTTATCATGTGGATAAGAAGTCTAAACCGAATGACGTGAACAACTCGTTCATGTGGCATTTTTGGCTTGGTCATATAAACGAGAAACGCATCTCTAAACTTCATAAGGATGGTAGACTCACATGATTATGAATCATATGAGATATGCGAATCTTGTTTATTGGGCAAAATGACCAAACCACCCTACACTAAGAGTAGTGAAAGTGCTAGTGACTTATTGGGCCTAATACATACTGATGTATGTGGACCAATAAGCAGCATTGCTAGAGGAGGATTTCACTATTTCATTACATTCACCGATGACTTATCTAGATATGGCTATGTCTATCTGATGAAGTCCAAAAGTGAATCATTTGAGATGTTTAGAACATTTCAAAATGAAGTACAAAATCAACTTGGCAAAACTATTAAAGCACTTCGATCCGATTGTGGTGGAGAATATTTGAGCCAAGAGTTTGACAATCATTTCAAAAATGGTGGAATTGTTTCAGAGTTGACTCCACCCGGAACACCACAATGGAATGGTGTTTCCGAGAGGTGGAATAGAACCTTATTAGATATGGTTCGTTCGATGATGAGTCAAGTTGACCTTCCTATTTTCTTTTGGGGACATGCATTAGAGACTGTTGCGTTCATACTGAACAAAGTCCCTACTAAATAGGCTTCTAAGACCCCACATGAGATATGGCATGGAAGAAAACCTAGTTTGTCTTTCATGAATATTTGGGGTTGCGAAGCTTATGTGAAGAGACTTGTCTCTGATAAGTTAGCACCTAAATCTGACAAGGTTATTTTCGTTGGCTATCCATAGGAAACCAAAGGGTATTACTTTTACAACCGCAATGAGAATAAAGTGTTTGTTGCTCAATAAGGTACTTTTCTTGAGAAACAGTTTCTCAATAAAGGAACTAGTGGGAGTAAAGTTTATCTTAAAGAAATTCAAGAACCCGAAAATAACATGGAACCGATAGTAGAGACAGAACCAAATCCACAAGGAGTTATGGAACCGGTTCAAGATCCACAAGTCCATCGTAGATCAAATAGGTTATGATCTGCACCCGAGAGATATAGATTTCTAATGTCGGAAAGTAATAAAGTAGAAGTCATTGAGAGTGGCAAACCTACTTCCTATCAAGAGGCGATGTACACTCCTGATTCGGATAATTGGTTGGAGGCCATGAAATCCGAATTGCAATCCATGTCGGATAATCAAGTTTATAACTTGATTGAGCCACCCGAAGGTGTAAAAACCATAGGGTGCAAGTGGGTCTTCAAGAAGAAGACTGACATGGATGGGAAGGTGCATACTTACAAGGCTAGGCTTGTAGCTAAGGGATACAGGAAGATTCATGGTGTAGACTATGATGAAACTTTTTTGCCTATTGCAATGCTTAAGTCTGTTAGAATTTTGATTGCCATAGCCGCGTATTATGACTACGAGAAATGGCAAATGGATGTCAAAACGGCTTTCCTAAATGGGAAGTTACTCGAGGATGTGTATATGACACAACCCGAAGGATTTGTCAATCCAAGAAATTCTAACAAAGTGTGCAAGTTGCAGAGATCCTTATATGGATTGAAGCAAGCTTTTAGGAGTTGGAATCTTTGTTTTTGACAAAAAGATCAAAGAGTTTGGTTTTGTCAAGAACGAAGATGAACCTTGTGTATACATGAAATTCAGTGGGAGCACAATATTATTTCTCTTATTGTATGTCGATGATATCTTACTCATTGGAAACGACATTCCTGCACTTCAAACTGTCAAGTCTTGGTTAGGGAAATGTTTCTCAATGAAAGATATGGGTGAAGCCGCTTACATCCTTGGCATCAAGATCTAAAGAGATAGATCTAAAAGGATAATTGGTTTGAGTCAAAGTACCTACATTGACAAGGTTCTTAGAAGATTCAAAATGAAAAATTCAAAGAGAGGCAACTTGCCAATGGTTCATGGTGTTACTCTTAGCAAGAATCAGTGTCCTAAGACAACTGATGAGCGAAAGAGGATGAATGAGGTTCCATACGCCTCGGCTATTGGATCTATCATGTATGCCATGATTTGTACTAGACCTGATGTCTCGTATGCTCTAAGCATGACGAGTTGATACCAATCTGATCCCGGTGAGAACCATTGGATGGCAGTCAAGACGATCCTTAAGTACTTAAAAAGGACTAAGGATGCGTTCTTGGTCTTTGGAGGGATGGAAGATCTTGTTGTAAGAGGTTACACAAATGCTAGCTTCCAAACCGACAAGGATGATTTCCGATCGCAGTTCGGATTTGTGTTTATGCTTAACGAAGGTGCAATTTGTTGGAAGAGTTCCAAGCAGAGTACCATAGCCGATTCTACAACTGAGGCCAAATATATAGCGGCGTCCGATACAGCTAAGGAGGCAGTTTGGATCAAGAAGTTCATTAGTGACTTGGAAGTTGTTCCAAGTATCACTAATCCGGTGGAACTTTATTGTGACAATAATGGTGCCATTGCGCAACCAAAGGAACCAAGGTCACATCAACGATCCAAACACATACTTTGATGTTTCTATCTCATTCGAGAGTTCATTGGTAGAGGAGATGTTAAGATATGCAAAGTATCAACCGATGATAACATTGGGGATTCGCTTACAAATCCCCTCGCACAAGCAAAGCATGAAGGTCATGTGAGGTCCATGGGTATACGATATATAGATGGAACCTAGTGCAAGTGGGAGATTGTTGGTGTAATGCCTTAGGCATTTAGCTATGTTTGACTTATAACTTAAACAACTATGTAATCGTCTTTATCATAGAGAAAGTTTATTTGGTTCATTATATGTTTACATGTTTATTATATTGAACTGCGTCCCTAGTTATTATGAATAACTAGTATAAGTTGGTAATGGATAATCATGGAGATGATTATATGCATGTGATGCACATTACACTTATGGATACTTGCTAGAGAACAAGTATTGGACATGACCTACCGATGAGATTTATGACATGGTCAATAGTCATATGTGTCATGATTAAATCTCATGATAGTCATGTCATTGAATCCTTTGAACCTGAGATTATCATCGTCTTCCACATGATGAACATCGTGTTTGATATAGTCTAACACTATCTTTAATCGGATAGCAATAAGGGCTATGTTGGCACGATTGGATTCTTGTAGGGAAGAATGATAAGTCAAGATGGGATTTATCCCTCTCGTTGAGAGAGATGTTTGCTTGGGCCCCTCGATGAATGATGTTGATGAAATGTGTGGCCACACTCAAGTGATTTGATAGAGATCAAATGCATTTGGATTATCAACATATTCGGAATCGAGAAAGCATTGAACGATATGAGTTGACATGGACCATGGCTCATGTTCAATTTGACATCGTGGACAAAGGGATTGTGGCATATGATCTATTAAGGAATCAAGCTTTGATGTGATATTTAATTGTGTAGACATAATGACTTGCTAGAAGTCACTTATGTCTTGTGAGGATGATGTTTCAACTCATTACCAACATAAAATATAATTCCTAAAGGGTCACACACAAAAGAACGGATTGAAAATGGCTAAAGGGGTGAATTCTGGGGTCAAGGGACGACTCGTCCCCTATGGGACGACTCGTGCCCTGTGGGACGAGTCGTGATCACGAGTCCTGCCCTGGGGGACGACTTGTCCTAGCGGCGCTGGAAACCATTTTGGCTTGGAAAAATGTCTCTTTTCCCTAAAGGATAGGGATTTATAACAAGTATAAATAGAATCCTTTTGTCCCAGCCATAGGTGATGAAAATTAGAGTTTTTGAAACACTAATTGGTTGATTTTGATTACGAATCAAAGATCAAATTCCATAGATTTATTCTACCAAACAGCCATTGATTGTTGAATATTTATTCAACAATCGGGGATCATCTAGCAATCCAACAAGAAGTGTTCTTGGTCCATTCGCGTGTGGATTACCGATAGAGTGTGATTACTTTATCACCAAAAGATTGAAGACTTTCAATCGTTGATTCATCACAAGGTTTAGAATAAGGGAAAGATCAAAACTTCATCAACGTTTTGAGATTCGTTTTGAGATTCGCTTTAAAGATCCATTTTCGAACAAACTTAATCGCATTCAAGGTATGTAAATCTATTTCATATTCTTCATCTCTTCATGCTAGACGGATTCAAGGGCTAGGGTTTTGTTGATTTTCAAAGTTCTTCCGCTGCGTTTGTAACCCCAAAACCCAACACATGGGCCCTAGGTTACTTGCCCCTTAAACTTGGGGGTTTGACAGATATCTGTATACTAAGCACCGGGGTTGGGCCAGTCAAGGAGGTGTAGGGAAAATGATGGAAATTCGAAAAGACTTTCTTAAGAAATTAACCAAAAATAATTAAAACCCGAAATAAAGATGGAATGCGTAAAGTCTAGTCTTGTGATGGACACAATCTCCGTAAGAAGTAATTGTCCGCATTGGTGCTAACGATTCTGGCAATCTTCTCATAAAATGCAACGACTTTAACTGTTGTTAATAGGAACACTTCAAATTAACGACTTCGGCGAACAAATATGAATGTTTGGACTTCTGGACTTGAAAGAAATTTTATGCTTCAATGCACTCTCTCTCTAATTTGATATTGAATGCTTGATGACCGAATGAATTTGTTAAACCTGCGGGGTCCTTTTATAGTTTTCCAAGAGTTGTGGTGTCTTTTAGTGAATAGACACAATTCAGATCGAATAAATCTGAACCGTCATATCTGATCCTGATCAAGGCACCAGATTGAGCGGAGCGACCCACACCCATTCGAGTAGACACAGATCCTCCTTCTGAACCGACCCATGTCCATTCGAATGGACACATCCGCCCAGCACATACCCATTCCACCCATTGCACCTATTCGCCCTAGTCCGCGGCCCGCCCCACCTAGGCTACCCACACCGAACCGATGACACGCTTGAAGGCCGAGCCACCCTGTTCCTAACCAATGCAACCCCAAACCGTCCACATGCACCCGAGCTAGCTGAGCTACGAACCTTGACTGAATTTTTCAAAACTTTAAGGCTCCACGACTCCCAGCGACCGATGAGATGTGTAAAGCGCGGCTCTAAAGCGCCCAATGCACCCTTTACGCGTTGTACGGGCTCTGGCTCAGGCTCGAATGGTGGTTCGTACCATCCTCGTGGTTCAAATTTGAGCTAGTCCAAAACTAGCACAATTTGGGCCACTATTTGCAACAGTTAGCCCAATAGACCAATAGGTTGTATGGTTAGCAGGATAACACTTGATTGTTACCTCTTTTAAGTGGATGAGTTTAAAAACTCTCCTACTTTGTGATTTCTAGTCAATGTGGGATATGACTTTCCACATTTACAAACTTTTCATAAACCCATTTACTATTGTATACTTTGAGCATTAATTTCTCATTCACCACAATTTGGTTTGAGAAAATAAATACAACACATTATTATATTACAAATATGCAATTTCTTTTCATTTACACAAAATGAAATCACATTTAATTTTTGGTAAAATATTGGTCAAACCTAATATTTGGAACCAAATTCCAACAATCTCCCACATGAATAACAATTAATGCATGCATGCAGATTCGTCCAAAAGTTCCAGCGAACTATTATTGCTCGGGATAGGTAGCTTATTGCCTTGAACCTCCCATTGTAAAATACTATCGGATATACTAGTCATTTAGTAGCGCGATGCTTTGAACTAGTGATTGTATAGTGTATACCAAGATAATAGTACTCACACAATAATAGCTCTAACATTATTTTATCTCATGTTGTGTCCATTTCGGCCCTGTACTGTATCTCATTCATAAGTGTTCATTTAGAAACGTCCTTATTACTTCTTACTTATATAGGTGATTCTACAATAAAGAGTATCTTGCTGTACTCCACCATGTAGGTATAGGAATCATTAAAAGTTTTCTCAACTTAACCTTACCAATGTTGTAGGTACATAATCTAGTATGTTCTAGGAATGGGTATGAAACCGATTCCAAGTGTTTCTACCGAACATCATAACTTAGTTTCTCATTGAACCAAGTTTTGGGATCTCCAATTCTCAAGGTTGAGTGTCTACTATGAGTTCTTTTGTTGTGGATTTTAAACCTATTCCCCTTAGCAGTTTATAAAGTTGATCTCTATTTATACCTTTCATAAATGGATCCTCTATGTTGTCTTTTGACTTCAAATAGTCAATCGTGATAACACCATTTTTATCAACTGTCTGATTGTATTATGTCTACGATTAATATGTCTAGACTTACCATTGTAAATACTGCTATGTGCCCTTCCTATTGCTGATTGACTATCACAATGTATTAGTACAGTGGGCACAAGCTTATTCCAATGAGGAATATCCTCTAAGAAGTTCTTAAGCCATTTCGCTTCTTCTCCAGCTTTATCTAAAGCCATAAACTTAGATTCCATCATGATTCTGGCTATACACGTTTGTTTGGAAGATTTCCATGACACTGCTGCTCCAGCTATTGTGAATACATATCCACTTGTGGATTTGGAATCTTTCGTGTCAGATATCCAATTGGCATCACAATATCCTTCTAATACTGTTGAATATTTCTTATAAAGTATCCCATGTTTCAATGTATACTTTAAATATCGCAATACTCTCAATAGTGCCTTCCAATGGTCTGCACTTGGATTACTAGTGACCTACTTAGTTTGCTCACTGAATATGCAATGTTTGGACGTCTACAATTTGTTAAGTACATCATTCTGCCAATTATTCTTGCATATTCCAATTGAGAAACTGGTTCCCCTTTGTTCTTAGCTAAGTTTAGAGTCAAGTCTACCAGTGTCTTAGCAGGAGGGCTATCAATGGCATCGAACTTTCAAAGTACATTCTCTAGATAATGGGATTGTGACATGACTATCCCTTCTGATGTTTTAGCAATCTTTATTTATAATATAACATCAGCTAATCTCATGTCCTTCATGTCAAAATGCTTCTTTAACATGCCTTTAGTATTCATGATCAATTCACATTATCAACATGTCGTCTACATAAAGACAAATAATTACAAATGATTCAGATGTTCCTTTAACGTAGACACACTTTTCACATTCGTTTATCTTGAATCCATTTGACAACATTGTTCGGTCAAACTTCTCATGCTTAGGTGTTTGTTTTAGTCCATACAAAGACTTTACAAGTTTACACACCTTCTGTTCTTTACCAGGAACTACAAACCCTTCAGGTTGTTCCATGTAAATTTCCTCATCTAGCTCTCTATTCAAGAAGGCTATTTTCACATCCACTTGGTGTATCTCAAGGTTATGCACTGCATCAATCACAATGAGAACGCGTATGGATGTGATCCTTGTGACAGGGGAATATGTATCGAAGAAATCATATCACTCCTTCTGTCTAAACCCTTTGGCTACCAGTCGGACTTTGTACGTACCTATAGATCCATCTGCCTTATACTTCATTTTAAGGATCCACTTGCAACCCAACGGTTTGTATCCTAGAGGGAGATCAATCAACTCCCAAGTATTATTATGCATAATGGACTCTATTTCACTGTTAATTGCTTCTTTCCAGAATGGACTATCCGGACCAGATAAAGCTTCTTTAACATTAGTTAGTTCGTTTTTCTAACATATATGATCGAAAAATAGTACCAAAAGATTTTTTCACTCATGCCCTCTTACTACATCTAGGTCCATCATATTTTTCTTGAGATGGACCATTTATAGCTTCATAAGTTCTCTTATTAGAACTTGAATCTTTATTTTCCTTCGCAGGAAAGATATTCTCAAAAAATGATGCATGCCTTGATTCTATAGTCATTCCTTCATTTATATCAAGAATGTTCGACTTGTGCATTATAACCCGATAGGCACTGCTATTGCTCACATATCTAATGAAAATGCAGTCTATCGTCTTTGGACCAATCTTGACTTGCTTTGGATTAGGTACTTCAACCTTAGCTAGACACCCCAACACTTTAAGGTATTTATAACACGGCTTGCGATTATGCCATAATTTGTAAGGATTCTTACCAATTCCTTTCTTAGCTATCTTATAAAGAATGCAGTTCAACGAGAGTATGGCTTCCCCCCACAAGTAATCGGGTAATCCAGAGCTTATTAAAATTGCATTCATCATCTCCTTAAGAGTACGTTTTGCGTTCAGCTACTCTGTTATACTGAGGTGTATATGGAGCCATCGTTTAATGAATAATGCCAGATTCCCAGCATATATCTTCTTACGGCGCTACATATTCTCTTTATCTATCGCTTTGAAACTTCTTAATCTTTATATTAAGTTTATTCTCAACTTCATTCTTAAAAATTTGAAAAGCCCTCAAGGCTTCATCCTTACTTTTCAATAGATATACATAGCACTATCTTATTCAATCTTTTATAAAAGTAATGAAATACTTTTTCCTACCTCGAATTTGCACATACTTTAGATCACATATATCTGTGTGAACTAATTCAAGAGGTGTCATGTTTCTTATTTTTGAGGAAAATGATAACTTAGTCATCTTCACTTCAACGCAAATTTCAAAATTGCCGATCGAGTTAAATTTATTCATATCAATTAATTCTTGACTATTTAACTTCTTAATCGTGTTGAAATTCACGTTACCTAATCTATCATGCCATAAATTAGGACTGTCCAACAAGTAAACAGAAGAAACACTTTTATTCTTCGCCTCATGGCGGATAACATTCATTGCATTAATTTTGAAAAGACCTTTAACAAGGTACCCATTTCTCATGAATTGACTACCTTTGGTCACTACAAACTTATTGTTTTCAAATACTAGTCTGAAACCTGCATTGCTCAATAAGGATCCGAACACAAGGTTCTTGTGAATGTCTGGCACATGCAGCACATCCAAGAGCGCCAGTTCGCTAAAAGTCATTTTCAGCACAACCTTTCCAAGTCATACGATATTGGAAGCAACAGAGTTTCCCATGTACACCTTCCTTCCATTGATAGGGGTGTATGATGAGAAGCTCTCTTTATCAACACATATGTGGCGGGTAGCCCCTGTGTCTATCCACCATTCTCTTGGTTTGTCTTCCAACTTTGCTAAGTTGGCTTCACACATCATCGTTGCTAAGTCAAGATCATTCAGTCTTTCATTTCCATTGCCTTAACTTATTGATCCCATCTCTTCAATCATATATACCCGTTCCAAAGAGTTCCACAACTCCTTGGATGTCTCCACGAGACAGTGCTCTCGGTAAAGGGCATCATTTAGCCCATTCAATATGTACATTTTAAGTATGAGATTGCCAAGATCCAAAGCCTCTTTGGTTATCCGCCTTTGCGGATTAGGATCATCATCTTGAATAGTAGGTTTGTCCTCTTCTAGGAACCTTCTTCAGGCTGATGGTGGTCAAAGAGTAAAACATCTTTCGTTGCCAACTTTTGAAGTCCACCCCCTCGAAATCCGTTAGTTCCTTGCCAAGTCCTGGATTAGTCGAAGCAGGAGTATGTGCAACCATCTGGTTCATTGTATCCCCGGCTGACAGAGAAGTTTTGTTTTCAGTTGTCATTTCCTTGAGAAAATGTAAATTACTTCTTACGATTGTAGGGAAAATGACGGAAATTCGAAAAAGCTTTCCTAAGAAATTAACCGAAAATAATTAAAACCCGAAATAAAGATGGAATGCGGAATGTCGTGGCTTGTGTTGGACACAATCCCCGTAAGAAGTAATTGCCCCACACTAGTGCTAACGGTTACTGGAAATCTTCTAGTAAGATGCAACGACTTTAATTTTCGTTAATAGAAGCACTCCAAATTAATGACTTCGGCAAACAAATTTGAATGTTTGGAACTTTTGGACTTGAAAGGAATTTTATGCTTCAATATGTTCTCTCTAATTTGCTATTGAATGCTTGATGACGGAATGAATTTGTCAAACATGGGGGGTCATGTTGTATTTTTCCAATAGTTGTGGTGCCTTTTAGGGAATAAACACAATTTAGATCGGATGGATCTGAACCGTCCGATCTGATCCTGATCAAGGCACCATATTGAGCGGAGCGACCCACACCCATTCGAGGAGACGCAAATCCTTCATCTGAACCAACCCATGTCCATTTGAATGGAAACATCTGCACAACACATACTTGTTCAGCCCATTGCACCTATTCGCCCAGTCTGAGGCCCGCCCCACCTGGGCTTCCCACACCGAACCGATGACACGCTTGAACCGAGCCGACCCGGTTCCAAACCAATGCCACCCCGAACCGCCCACATACATCCGAGCTAGCTGAGCCATGAACCTTGACTGAATTTCTCAAAACTTTAAGGCTCCACAACTCCTAGCAATCAATGCGCACGTGCAAAGTGCGCCTCTAAAGTGCCCAATGCGCCCTTTGCGCGCAGCGAGGGCTCAGGACCAAGCTCGGATGGTGAATACATATCCACTTGTGCACTTGTAGTCTTTCGTGTCAGATATCAAATTGGCATCACGGTCTCCTTCTAATACTGCTCGATATCTCTTATAAAGTATCCCATGTTTCAATGTATACTTTAAATATCTCAATATCCTCAATAGAGCCTTCCAATAGTTTGCAATGGGATTACTAGTGAACCTACTACGTTTGCTTACTGAATATGCAATGTATGCACGTGTACAATTTGTTAAGTACATCGGACTGCCAATTATTCTTTCATATTCCAATTGAGAAACTGGTTCCCTCTGTTCTTAGCTAAGTGTAGAGTTAAGTCTACCGGTGTCTTAGAGTAAGGGCTATCAATGTCATCGAACTTTGGAAGTACATTCTCTGGATAATGGAATTGTGACAGTACTATCCATTCGAATGTTATAGAAATCTTAATATAATATCAGCATGTCTTTCATGTTAAAATGTTTATTTAACATGGATTTAGTATTTATGATCAATTAATGATTACTTCCCATTATCAACATGTCGTCTATATAAAAACATATATATAAAGACAATTCAGATGTTCCTTTAATAGTTTAATATAGAATAAATTGTATATTAATAAAAATAGCATGTGTCCTCGGCTCATCTCATTATTGCTATAGTAAAAACTTGAGGCTTTGACCAATTAGTCCCTCAGCCAAATAAAAACTACCTTTAAGGACTAACATTATCAAAACAGCCAAAAAGTCTCTCAATTTTTTTTGGACAAAAATGCCCCTCATACCCCTCTCTGGCGTGAAGCGTCACACGGACGTGACTTACTGTTTTCTTTTTTCCTTTTCTCTCCTTTTTTTTTTCTCTTAAATTTTTAAAATGCAATATCTCAAAATTTAAAAGTTGAAAAAAATTATCCGAAATCACTTGTTTTAATCGCATCGCCAAGACGAATCAAACAAGTATACTCATCATATATTTCAAATTTTATAAATAAAATAAAATTATTTTTCAACAAATGTGAAATAGACCTCACAGTTGTTCTATAAAATAATGACATAAAAACAAAGAAATATATCACACAGTTATGCACAATAACTGAGAAAGTGACCTCAACAATCATAACTGAGAAATTGACCTCACAGTTGTGCACACACATTCATGAATAATAGATAAATAACGGGTAAACCAAACATACTAAGTACGAAATTAACTGTGAAATTAACCTCATAGTTCTCAGTTTAAAAAAGGTCAAAACCAAACAATTTCACATTCATAAATAAATGTGAAACTGACCTCACAGTTTTAGAAGTGTGAAAAATATTTCACAGTTATTCACATCACAATCAACAACTGTAAAATAGACCTCACAGTTGTTCTATAAAAGAATGACATAAAAATAGAGAAATCTATCACACAGTTATGCACAATAACCGAGAAAGTGGCCTCAATAATCATAACTGAGAAATTGACCTCACAGTTTTGCACAAACATTCATGAATAACAGATAAATAACGGGTAAACCAAACATACTAAGTATCAAATTAACTGTGAAAATGACCTCACAGTTCTCAGTTTAGAAAGGTCAAAAACCAAACAGTTTCACATTCATTAATAAATGCAAAACTGACCTCACAGTTTTAGAAGTGTGAAAAATATTTCACAGTTATTCACATCACAACCAACAACTGTAAAATAGACCTCACATTTGTTCTATAAAAGAATGACATAAAAATAGAGAAATCTATCACACAATTATGCACAATAACTGAGAAAGTGACCTCAACAATCATAACTGAGAAATTGACCTCACAGTTGTGTACAAACATTCATGAATAACAGATAAATAACGGGTAAACCAAACATACTAAGTACCAAATTAATTGTGAAATTGACCTCACAGTTCTCAGTTTAGAAAGGTCAAAAACCAAACAATTTCACATTCATAAATAAATGTGAAACTAACCTCACAGTTTTTGAAGTGTGAAAAACATTTCACAGCTATTCACATCACAACCAACAACTGTGAAATAGTCCCCACTGTTGTTCTATAAAAGAATGACATAAAAACAGTGAAATATATCCCACAGCTATGCACAATAACTGAGAAATTGACCTCACAATTGTGCACAAACAATCACGATTAACAGATAAATAACGGATAAACCTCAAGAAAAGCAAGGAAAGAAAAGCATCTCAAAGATGATTATAGAAACCTCAAGAAAAGCAAAGTCGACAAATTTATGAGCCTATTTTCCAATAGTGTAAAGAAGCAGACAAATAGAGAAAATCTAATGTTAGAAGCATGATAGCTCACACTTGTAAATTTGAAACATGAACGGGGTTATTTGACCACAAGTGAATGCTCACCATTAAAGATGGTTGAGTTGTCTGGAGATTTTCTTGTGACGTCTGGCCAATAACAGAGGGTTTGGGAGGAGCAATAGTCATTGCAGGAACTGCTGTGAGGACAGAACTCAAGCTTGGAGATTGCATCACATACTTAGTAGAATCAATAGACTTCTGTTGCTTCATCACTAATAGTTTCATCAACATATCAGGATTTACAGTAATACCTATCAGGATAGACTGGATAGAACCTGTAGCATTCCCATTGATAAGAGGCATGTGCTCATTTTGATTAGCTACATTGGGCATCAGGCTATAAGTATCAGTTAGAGAGGTCATTATTACATTTTCCACACCCCTAGAATCAGTTTGTGCTCTTTCTATAGCATCAGTATTATCATAACGACGGGGAGCAGCAACTTTTGGCCCAAGAGACTCTTGAGGGGCTGGCTGCTCAGGTCTTAGTACTTTCTCTCCAGGAAAGAGTGCTTTGTTTAAGGGTAAGCGCAATGATGTTTCCCTTGTGGGGGATGGAAGACTGTCTAGATCATGATCCTTATGGAGGTCAAGCAGAGGAAGCGAGACTCTATTCTTCATATTTGATACTCCTTGTCTCACGGGTCCCAACAACCGCTGGTCACTCTGAAGAATCAATGGCAATGACATATAACACACACTCCTTTACGAAACTCGAATCTTTATTAGCATTCTCAGCTAACGCATCAGTATTGTTTAGATTCACGTTCTCATGGGTCTGTTTCTCCACTTTCCTATCTCTTTATTTAGAACTCAATGGAAGAGCGTAAGAGTCATTTGATGGTATCATGGCTCGAACCTGACCAAAAAACAAAGGTAAATATTCCTACACAAAAGGACACCCAAACTAATACAACTTGCTATATACCACACCTCATTCATTTGGTCAGGGGAAAAAAGAGGCGGCATTTGGCTTATTACTTGGGCGAGCAACCTGCACCAAATACAGCAAACGGATATGACTAGCTGAGCCTTGTGGAAAAGAAAGGAGCAAAAACATTAAGATATGATTGATCAAGGAGCACAAGAAACAACCTTAAAACAGCAGCCCTACTCTGCTCCTTCTGATTTTGGGTCATGGAGCAGAACATCTGCAATCAACAATGCTTTAGAGCCTAGGCAAATGTGAGCAACAATTCAAAGCTTAACTGTCAAAATCACAATGCAAACAGAGTAGCATGAAAACATCAATAAGAAAGACCAAAGAGAAATAACCTGACATCTTACAGTATTAACAATCTGAATTGCAGAAAAGGACAGTCCAACTATATCATCCTTCTTAGCAGCATTATTCTCAGAAACCACTTTCCATAAGCAGTTCAACAAGTTTTGCAATCTAGAACAGAGCCCATCAAATGACCTACAAAAGACATTAATGAAATCAAACACATGAGATACCAACATTTGGTCAATAATGTCGTCATTCGAACTAGTAAGCTTGCTAAACAAATGAGCCCCATCTCTGCTCAATTAAACTTACTTCTTTGCTAAACAAATGAGCCCCATCTCTGTACAATTAAAAAATGAGCCCCATCTCTGCACAATTAACTGTGAATTTGCCCTTGCTGGATGCATCATTTCAGTATAGAGTAACTGAGGATCTGTCCAACTCGGGTCCATCTTCTCTGCCTCTTCCAAATTCGATAACTTGAACGAAATTCTTACATCCGCCTTTAGAAAAATGAAATCAAAACGTTATTTTTCGCAGAAATAAGCAAAAAAATCACTGAATTACAAGCTATGGCAGAGTTTTAACATACCTGAGAAGCAGTTATACCCTCGACTTCAAATAACGAGCCACCTTCAAGTTTCTTCTCATGAAACTTCACTTCATTTTCATGGAGGTTTTCAAACAGCAAATAAAATAACGAAAATGAGTACAGTGAAAGATTAATTTAAACAGCATGTGAATGACAAAGTATCAAATAGAAACCCCTTACAGACCAATCAATTCCAAAACTCTCGGAAACCATAGATCAAGATTTCCATAAAATTAGTACGATACACACTACAGCAATACTAAATTAAAAAACAGAAATCAACACCTAAATTCAATTAGGTTTTGAAACCTCCCCAAATCACAAAAATAGGAAGAAATTCAACACATTCAATAAGAATATACCTGTATCTGTATCGAAAATCAAACCCTAGGAATTCGACAGTAAAGGATGGAAACGAGTCGCTGAGTTCCTTCTTCGTGAGTTGGCCGTCCCCGTTTCGATCGAACATGGAACACCCGCCGGAGCTCGTCAATTGCGACAGAGAGAGGATCGTCAATTGCGACAGAGAGTGGAGAGAAATGCCAATTTGTGCATAGAGAGAGAGAGAGAGAAACGCAATTGCAATTGCGCATAGAGAGAGAAAGAGGAGGGCAATTTCGCCGATGGTTACGAAATATTTTAATTTTAAAAGGAGTAGGGGTTTATAAATTTCAATTTATGAATTCTAAGGTAGAATATGAAATGTGATGTTTTTTTTTTGATAAATTTCACCTAATAATAATAATAATAATAAGGACTTATTGGTAAAAATTCCCAAAAACTTTTACCACGGGGAATTATTGACTTTTGTTAAGCTTAAGTTAGAAATTTTAGCTATATTACTTTTTCATAGGTAGCATTTATTGTTTTATATTTCTTTCACAGGAAAAAGTTACTGATAAATTTATTAACTCATCTAATTTTACTATTGCTTTCGTAGCTACCCAAAGTGCAGTCTTCTTATCATCCACACACATTGATCCCTCTTGTTTTCAATCCCGAATGAAATTGGTTATATACGTAGCAATTGTTGGTGATTTTAGTGTCATCAACTTGTTTTATTGTAATGGTGATTTACTAAGAGATCAATGTGATTCGTATTAGACTCGGATACGAGTAAGGGAAAGTGTGGAGTACACACTCGTTTGAGCTAAAACGAAGTCAACCTCGATATAGAAGTAAAAGTTAAAGGGTAGCTCTTTTTGCTGATCAGTATGAACAGCACGGCCGTGCAGTTCATATGACACGGCCGTGCAGGTATGAACAACACGACCGAGCAGTTCATAAGACACGACCGTGCAGTTCATAAGACACGGCCGTGCAGTTCACAAGACTCGGCCGTGCAGTTCCTGTACAGATGCCTTTTCAAAATGAAGAGACACATTGCTTGGCTATAGTCATGTCTCTTGATTGTACCCTTTAACTAATACCTCTCCATCTGTATATATACAGGGATTGATCTCAGTTGTATATACATGAAAAAACACAAGTGATACAACAATAACGAAAGCAAACAATTCTCAAAGTTTTGATTTGTTCTCTTTGCCTAGAAAACAAATTGTGTGATTGTCTTATCCCAATAAAGATTTTGTGTAACCCAGGCATTAAGGGTCGAAATACTTTATTCGGAAAGTGGATTATACACGATTCAATCATATATCCGGAAGCACCATCTGTATCAAGATCAAGACCCTATATTTCTCCAACAAACGAATAAAGTATTTGGTGATACTCATGGCGGGTGGAAGTACTTTGAAGGAGATGACGAACAAGTTTGGAAAGCTAGACAAATTTGAAGGACAAGATTTCCGGCGTTGGCAGAAGAAGATGCACTTCCTTTTAACAACATTAAAGGTGGTGTATGTTCTTTCTACCCCTATTCCGGAATTGCTTGAAGATGACAACTTGGAGGCAATCAGACGTAGATCAAAGTGGGAAAATGACGACTACATCTGCAGAGGACACATATTAAACGGTATGTCTGATTCTCTCTTTGACATCTATCAAAATGAGGAATCTGCTAAAGAGTTATGGGATTCTCTTGAATCCAAGTACATGGCAGAGGATGCTTCTAGTAAGAAGTTCCTTGTGAGTAATTTTAATAATTACAAGATGGTCGATTCAAGACCTGTCATGGAACAATTCAATGAACTCCTTAGAATCCTTGGACAATATACACAACATGGGTTGAAGATGGATGAGTCAATATCTGTTTCAAGTGTGATTGATAAGTTGCCTCCCTCCTGGAAGGATTTCAAACACACTTTGAAACATGGTAAAGACGATCTGTCTTTGGTTCAACTTGGAAGTCACTTGCGCATAGAGGAATCTCTTAGGGCGCAAGAGGATGACAAAGGCAAAGGAAAAGAAGTTTTTGGACCCTCGGTCAATATGATTGATGAGGGTGGAAACAATAAAAACAAAGGAAAGAAACGTAGTTTCAAAGACAATGGTTCTGGTCCCAACAAGAAGCCTAAATTGGCATGTTGGAAGTGTGGCAAAACTGGTCACTTTAAGAAAGATTGTCGTGTTGGAAACAACAAGAAAGGCGCAAGCACAAGTGGTTCGGGAAAGGGGTCTAAGGACCATTCTCAAAACCAAGGTCAGAATTTAATACATAGTTGGAACAGATTTATTAAAAATTCTGTTTCACTAATTTCTGAGGCATTTTATGTGCAGGATGATGCTATTGCGTGGTGGATTGATTCCGGTGCCACAACTCATGTTTGTAAAGATCGTTGTTGGTTTAAGACATACGAACCAATGGAAGACGGATCTGTCCTTTACATGGGTGATGACCATTCCGCTCCTATTCAAGGAAGAGGAAGTGTGGTGTTGGAATTCAGTTCGGGAAAAACTATTTCTTTGTTTAATGTTTTATATGTACCTAAACTTCGTAAGAATTTAATTTCTGGTCCTGTCTTGAACAAATGTGGATATAAACAAGTTTATGAATCCGATAAGTATATCTTATCGAAGTCGGGTGTATTTGTAGGATTTGGTTATTATAATAATGGAATGTTCATGTTGAATTTAAATAAAATTCCTGTTAACTCTAGTTCTGTTTATATGACTTCCTCTGTTGTTGTTAATTCCTCATTATGGCATGCTCGGTTAGGACATGTGCACTATAAAAGAATGCTTGAAATGTCCAAAGATGGTTTGATTCCTGTTATTGATAATAATACGGAAAAGTGTAATACTTGCATGTTGACAAAAATCACTAGAAAACCTTTTAAAAGTGTTACAAGGAATTCTGTAAAACTTGAATTGATTCATAGTGATTTATGTGATTTTCATGCAACTCCATCTTTAGGCAATAAAAAGTATATTGTCACTTTTATAGATGATGCTTCTAGGTTTTGCTATATTTATTTGCTGCATGCAAAAGATGAAGCCCTAGATAAATTTAAAATTTATAAAACCGAAGTTGAACTTCAACTAAATGGCTTGATTAAAACCTTACGTACGGATAGAGGTGGTGAATATTATGATCCTAAATATTTCCAATCCGTAGGGATAATTCATGAGACTACGGCTCCTTATGTACCACAACAAAATGGTGTGGCTGAAAGGAAGAATAGAACTCTTGAAGAAATGGTTAATGCCATGTTGTCTTACTCGGGCTTGAGTGACGGGTTTTGGGGTGAAGCCATGTTAACGGCTTGTCATTTATTGAATAGAGTTCCTAATAAAAGGAACAAGATTACCCCATATGAGCTTTGGTATAAGAAAAGACCAAACTTGACATTTTTGCGAGTTTGGGGATGTAGGGCCGTGGTTAGACTTCCGGACCCTAAAAGGAAAAAGTTGGGAGAAAAAGGTGTTGATTGCATCTTTGTTGGATATGCTGAGCATTCCAAGGCATATAGGTTTTATGTTATAGAACCTAATGAATTCATTTCTATTAACACAATTATAGAATCAAGAGATGCAATCTTTGATGAGAATCGTTTCTCTTTGATACCTAGACCCAAGGATATTATACCAATGTCTAAATTTGAATCTCAAATGGATGATCATTCAATTGATGTACCAAGTGAGACACCCGAACCTCGTAAGAGTACAATAGTAAGGAAAGCTAAATCATATGGTTCTGATTTTCAACTATATTTAGTTATGGGATCAAGAGATCAAATTGAATCTCAATACTCTTACTGTTATAGTATAGAGGAGGATCCAAGAACCTATGATGAAGCAATAAAATCTCGAGACGCTGATTTTTGGAAAGAAGCCATCGATGATGAGATTGGTTCTATTGTGGAAAATAATACATGGGTCTTGTCTGATTTACCACCAGCCGTAAACCTTTGGGGTGCAAATGGATCTTCAAAAAGAAGATGAAAGTCGATGGAACTATCGACAAGTTTAAAGCTCGATTGGTAATCCAAGGCTTTAGACAAAAGGAAGGGATCGATTACTTCGATACCTATGCACCGGTTGCTCGTATCACTACTATTAGATTTTTGATAGCTTTGGCAGCTATTCAGAATCTATTGATCCATCAAATGGATGTCAAAACAGCATTCTTAAATGGTGATTTGGAAGAAGAAGTGTATATGAAGCAATCTGAAGGATTTGTTATGCCAGGTAATGAGCATAAGGTATGTAAGTTAATTAAGTCATTGTATGGGCTGAAGCAAGCACCTAAGCAGTGGCATCAAAAATTTGATGAGGTTGTTTTGTCGAATGGTTTTGTATTAAATCAGTCCGACAAATGTGTATATAGCAGATTTGATGAATCCGGTAAAGGTGTAATCATCTGTCTATATGTAGATGACATGTTGATTTTTGGCACTGACCAAAATGTAGTTGATAAAACTAAGAAGTTTTTGTCATCAAAGTTTTCGATGAAGGACATGGGAGAAGCCGATGTAATTCTTGGTATAAAGATTAAACGGATGAACAAGGAAATTGCAATATCACAATCTCATTATATTGAGAAAATTCTCAAGAGGTTTAATTGTGATAATTGTTCTAAAGTTAGTACTCCCATGGATCCTACCGAGAAACTTGTATCAAGGAAGATAGGTATAACCTCCCTCTCCTTACCCTAAATTTCTCTCATCCATGCATGCATCTCAAACTTTGAAGATGTAATTTGTTCATTTCTTGCTTTAGATCCAAGAGGATCACCATGGAAGTTCATCTCCATGGATGATCCTCTACAAGGATCAACATTACTTTCAAAGTGTTCTTCTTTTACTTACTTGCAAACAAGTTTTAAAAACTCTAAAAATCATTTTCATACATCAAATCTCTTTTTCAAAGGATAAAATTCCCCTTCCCAAGCAAATGAAGTGCTTAGTCCTAATGTACCCCAAGGATGGTTTGATATAGTTGATTCACCACTAAAATGTCAAGTGATCACTAATCAAAACCTAGGGAAATGGGGACAAGCATGGATGCAAAACCCCCCTTTAAATCATGTTTTTCCTTCTTGAGAAGTTGCTGTCCAGTAGCAATTTTCTAAGACCCCAGTCCATGGTCTAATTTTTTGGACACATATAACTTGGAATTTGGTGTTTACTACAAAATACGTTTTGTATCCAACATCCATAGTTTTCCATACATATTTTTATTTTATTTTTTACGTGAGTAAAACCCCCTTTTTCAAATTTTCTTTTAAAGGTCATTTCATCAGTCTCTGGAAATCCAGATTTCATATCTGAGATTTCCAGAAGATTTTGGTCCCTCAAATCTTCTCCAAAATGGAAAATTCTTTCACATAAACCTTATTTTAGGTGTTTTGAACATTTTTCATTCTCGGACTTTTCCCAGATTCTGGAGTTTTCAAGCCCTAAAGTCCATTTCAAAATCAAGTGTCCACTGCCTTTTTCATTCTGGCAGAAATGGTTTTCAACTTCCAAAATCTTTTGAGTACCAAATCTCCACCCAAAAATCACACCAAAAATCGTGGGAACTTTCCAAAGTCTTATAAAGAAGTCCCAATTTTTACTTTCCTCAGTTTCAACTTATTTTGGCCAAAGTAACACACACACACACACACACACAACAAATGGTTTTTAGCTTGGAAGACTCGTTTTACGAGGCATTTCGGGTGCACACTAACGTCCTTCCCGGCATGTAACGTGACCTCCGAACCCAAATCTCTGATCTCGGGCATTTTTCAAAGTTTTGACCCTTAAAACAAAAATGGCGTGGCGACTCCGGTCTTTTTTCGATTGGTTTTTCAAAGAAACAAAAGATTTTCAAAAAGTAAAACCTTTTCGGGAAAAATTTTGGCGGCACATCATCACACCACTCGGCCCATTATGGCCAAAAGATGTACGCTGTCGGACGACAAGGGCCACTAAGGTGGTTTAACTGCTCCTGTCATCCGACATAGGAAGCCCCATCAGGATGCCTATAAATACAAGGCATGTCTGATCATTTTAGAGGGGAGGCAAGGAAGAGAGCCAAAGTGAGGATAAAATTCTGAGAGCAATATCAGTAAAATAGGGGGAAACTCTTGCCAAATAGAGTCTCTCTCTCTCTCATACACACACATTCACCTCCCTCCTCACACACACACACTTTAAGGTCAAGACTCCAAGAAGCTTCCTTTGTTGGTGATTGAAGGGGTAGACACCATACTATTGGTGATTCTACCTTGTGGACTACAATAGGTAGCCACTAAACCTTTCTCCATCTTTTAATAAAGTCTTTAAATATACTTTGCATGCATACTTGCTCTCATACCATGTAGAAATTGGGATTTTGCATGACAAAGGTGGTGGAGAAGTGAATCTTCAATATTCACTTCTCCCCACCTCAGATCTGGACATTTGGTCATCTTAGGATCAATAAAGTTTCAATCTTTGCCTAGCTACATTGAGTTAGTAAGTGATGGCTACTTCAAAGTGGCCATAAAACGTGTGATTTATCACATTTGGTCACTAAAGCCATGTGACCTTCCCATAATACCCACATTATAGTATCATATTACTGTTACAAATCAATAAATATGCTTGGTTTGCTTGGGGAACAAAGGAGGAACCAAACAGACTGAAGGGTACTGAAACAGGCTCCCCATGTCGTGCGACATAGGTCTCCATGGAGATCCTGTGTCATACGACATGGGACTCCCAGATGGCTGCAATGCCATTCTTGGACTTCAGATCTGCTAGGTTTATCCCCTTTGTGACTCAAAACCTACCTAAGCATCTTCTGGCTCATAAGCCACTATTTGGGTGCCTAAACTCAGTATGGGTGCAACCTATTTGATGGAAGAGGATCGCCGTATGACATAGACGACATCAAAGGCTCTATGTCATATGACATCCGTGTCGACAAAGTCTATCGTGACTTTGTTCACTCCCGTCAATCCCAAACTGAGTTTTAGACCTTCAAATAGTGTCTTTACTGAGTTGAATAAATGTCATTTCATTTACAGAAACTGCTTGGTCTTTGTAATAGGACAATCTGACTAAGAGACATCATGTCGTGCGACAACCTCTGCCTAGGAGGTCCTGTGTCGGACGACATGGGAAGTCTCTGGGCAGATTGTCTTACCTTCTGCCTTGTTATGATAATCATAATATGTAAAAGGGTGTGGCCCCCTCTTATGGCTCACAAGTTGTACTCAGCTTCCATATTATCAATGAAAATGTCAAATTTGCATTTTTCACACATCGACACATATTGCACACACACTTTGAATGTCCAAAAATTGTCCAATGTTGATTGAAAGTCTCGAAAGAGGTGTGTTGGGTGAACTCTCTAGTTCTTCCCAAACACGTAACCAGACTCCCGGACTCAAAATCTCTTAAAATAGGTTTTTCAATGTTTTCCTCTAAAAACGGCGTGGCGACTCCCAAAACCGAAGTTTTCAAAAACTAGTCGTATCATTTTCAATACAAAAGAAACTCTTTTCAAAAAAGGGGGGAAATGATACAACGATTTATTGATTGATTTTTCGGGCGAGCGTTCATTCAGTGGCGACTCTGCTGGGGATTTTATTGAAAAACTTTTTTTTAAAAAAAAAAAAAAAATGAAGACGGTACTCGATATATAGGTGGAAACCACTGACCTTCCTGTATCGCTCCTTAACCCGGGGCTTGGGATAAATGGTGGTCTAACAATCCCACGTACCAGTATCATTCTTCTATTTTCGAAAAAAGTTTTTCTTAAAGAGGGCCTAACTTTCTTTAAATCAACTTGGACAATTTCGACATTCACCTTGTGTGTGCATTTGTGTCATTTTGTGTGCTCAAATGCACCTTGCCATGCTTTTGTGCTTCTATGCTTTGGTATGTGGCACTATTGGGAGCCGGGCCTTCCCCCTTTGCAATTTGCTCTTCCCGTTGATCAGAACAGGGCAGGATGACGCTGGACTACAGCTACTGGTAAATTTTAACATTTGGGGCAGTCCCCTTTTGTCATGCTTTGACTCATTCTCTTGTTTTTCTTTTGCATATTGCATAAAAAAAAAACTTTTACAAAAAAAATATATATTTTCCTAGAAAATACCTTCACACTACTCGCACTCTACCCGCACATAGAGTTAGAACCCGGGAGTGTACGGACGGCATCGCGGAAAGTGACATGTTTCGCTGACGTTTGAGCGCCTAAAGTCCTCCTAGCCTGTGAGTCAGCCAGCACTTGTCTGTGACACACTGTCTACCGTGACCGGTTGGTTTTTGGCCGATACTTTTCAAAACATTTCCAAACTTGGTTTTAAAAATTTTCTCACAAATTCCGAGTCATGCTTCGTCTCCAAAAATCTTGGCATACTCTCCCTCTTCATGTCGGAATTATGACATAATTCAAACGTAAGTACACGTTAAGATCTCTACATATCTCGACGTAGGTACATATCGATTTCTCGGCTTGGCTTCGTGAGAGGTCATGACGCGTTCTCGACATGTGTCAACACGGGACCATGTCGAATTCTTAACGCATACTAACAAGGGTTATGCCGAAATTTTGCCACTAAGTGACGAGAGGCCATGCCAGATTTCCAACTCGAAAAGAGGAGAGGTCATGCCCAATTCTTCCAGGGTTTTACCTCCAAATTACGGTCTCGTACATTCAAACGTACGTTCGACCCTCTCTCCTCCCGAGTTTAGACGTTGACTTGGACTTGGTTTTGAAAACCCCGAGTTTGACTTGTTTTGGCTCGTATGCCCATAGGTTCGTTCTCCCTTTCGATTCGTGGGTTCCACGTGCCCTATAGGACCTCTGCCGGGATTGTCCGTCCCAGAGGTGCAATACAGGTGGAATACAGGGGATCTATAGACGTAGTGATGGAACCCACTGATCCAGGAATAGCGTAGAATGCGAAAAAGAAGGTTTCCCCCTTTTCCAACCATTCCTAGGATCAATAAAAATCATTTTTATAAAAAAATATACATATGTATATACTCCCTCCGTCCCGGTAGAAGCGTCACCCTTTTAGGGGTGGCGCGCAAATTAAGGAAAAGTGTGGGAAGTAAAAATGTTGTGAGTGTAATTTAAAAATAGGAGAGAGAATTAGTGGAGGAAATAGTGAATTTTAAAAGTGTTGTGAGTGTAGAGGAGAGAGAATTAGTGAAGGGAATAGTTGATGAGATAATAAAATATTAATAAAAGTTTCCTTTTTAGGAAAGGGTGACGCTATAAACCGGACGCCATTTTGGGTAAAAAGTGACGCTTCGGTCGGGACGGAGGGAGTATATATATATATATATATATATATATATATATATATATATATATATATATATAAAACAAAAAAAGAGAGCATATGCATGAGTCCGTCCTAAGCCTGTCCTCTCCCCTACCTAAAACCGTCCTCTCCCCCTTTCAGCGAGCAAGTATTGGGTCAAAGTTCCGGGCGGTCGGTTAATCAGTTTCTCTCCAGTCAAGGGTTCATTTCCAGGAGTCTCAAAAATGGCAGATTCGCAAGTCTCAGCGGGTTTGGGTCCGAATGCGGGTGTTGATCCAGCTCAGAATCAGAATGTCAGTCAGGGTGTAGGGCCGGATCAAGGTCTGAATGCGGGGCCGAACGCAGCTCTGAATGCCTCTCCTAGCAGTGGTTATGGCATGGGTCCTCACATGACACCCCCGGGAAGTCCGTTTGTTAACCCTCACCCAGGTTTCAACTTCTCTCAAGAAACTTCCCTCCGTGCTGCTCTCGAAGCCTCTCGCGCCCATGAGGAAGCCGGTTGGGCTCGCTATGTCGAAGTAATGCGCATGCAAGGCGTTGCCATAATCCGTCACTGTAAGTACCCAAATTCGGATCGTCCAAATCCGTCAGAAAGTTAACCGAAATCCGTTAACTGGCCCGCTCCAGGTTAACCGGAACTCGTTAAACTCCCCGTTGCTGTGCCAACGAGACGTCCCGGGACTGCCCCGTGCATCCCGATGTCGAACCGTACTTAACACGTGTCATCTCACGTAAAAGCACGGCTTTCCCTGAAAAACGCATTTTCCGGTACTTTCCGGGGGCATTTCGGACATTTCCCGGACTGTTATTTTAAAAAACGGACAAAACCGGGACCGGGGAACAAATTCCCATGAAGCTGGTGACTCATAGGGGCACGTGGCAGCCATGCCACCTCCCTCTAGTCACCCTTCAATCAAATTCAAAGGGAAAAGACCAAAATGCCCCTGATTTGCAAGCGAGTCAGTGGGACTCACTTGTGCACATTTTACGAAATTGCCCGGCCAAGTCCTTCAAATTCTCAAAATACCACAAAACCCCCTGGATTCAAGCCAAGTCCGTGGGACTCCTACGCAAATTTCACCTATAAATAGAAATGGATGTCAAAGCGAATGGACAGAATTTTACCCCAAATTTTCACCACCCCACGGTCCAAAGCTGGTTTTCACCCCTCCAGAGCTCCCGTTACGTCTCGATTCGCGTGAAACCTTCGTATTTCGATCAAATACGCACCTTACAACTTCGAAACAACCTTTCGAATCACTTCCCGTGTCCCGTACACACCTCCGAGCCAAAGGAGTCGACCACAGCCATAGGTATAACTCCCTCTCTCTAAATCTCCCGTTTCGTCTCGGTTTACGCGCCAGTCGCTATAACCGTTTCGAACGTCGTTATCGAAATGTAGACGCCTCCGTCTAACGGGGTCCGATACGTTTTAGCCCCTCGATCCTCTTCTCTTTCCGTAAGAGAAGTAATCACGAGTTAAAACGGCGTTGACCCGTTCCGTTTACTTTTATGTCATTTACCATTCCGGATCGATCGATCCGTTGATCGTCATTTACAATTCCGAGCCGTTTGGCCTCGTTGATCGTCATTTACAATTCCGAGCCGTTTGGCCTCGTTGATCGTCATTTACAATTCCGAGCCGTTTGGCCTCGTCGATCGTCATTTACGAATCCGGATGGTTTGATTCCGTTGATACCGCACTTTAAATCTTTGTCATTTACAAAGTCCGATCCGTTTGGATTGTGATAGTATTTACTTTTCAAAGTCAGTCGCAACCCGATTCGTTGATCGCATGTCATTTAATACGCATTTTCCCGTAAAAATCGTTAACAATGTAATGCCGGTTCAAAACCGGAGTTCGTCGTCGAACTCTCTTTCAAAACGCGAAATGACGTTCGGCCTCCGAACGCTCATCTTCAAACTCAAAGCCGCCATTTGACACTTAAAATCATTTAATACGCATTTTTCCCGTAAAAATCGTTAACAATGACTCAAAATCGACGTTTGCCACGCAAACGCTCATTTCAAACTCAAAATCGGCGTTTGCCACGCAAACGCTCATTTCAAACTCAAACCGAGCGTTTGTCATTCAAACGCTCGTCTTTTCAAAAGTCACCTAATCAAACGTTTGTCATTCAAACCAAGATTAAGCTTGTCATTCAAGCCCCCATTTCAAAACACACACACACACACACACACACACACGATTTCGAGAAAGGTAGAAAGACTCGTCATGCGAGGCGTTTCGGGCGATCTCGTAATACTCTACCCGAAACATAACCTGACCTCCGAACCTAACAATCTCTGGTACAAAAAAAGCTTTTTACTCGTTTTCTTTGCCAATAAAAATGATCCCCGTTTTCAAAAGCCTTTTCCTAAGTTTTTGCTACCAATAAAAACGACACCTTTTCACAAATAGCCGTTTCTCAACGTTTTGGGCTCAAAATACAAAAACCGCGTGGCGACTCCTCATTTTGTTCCTTCCCATGAAGCGAGGTCTCAGACACCAACCCCTCCGCGAAAGACAACCGCCTTTTCCGCGCCCCCGCCGCGCGCGAAAGATCGGGTAATTTCGGTTGGCGACTCATTTGGGGAAAAGATACTTTTTCAAAGCTTAGATGTTTTCAAAAAAGCCTTCCGTGGGTCAAACTTTCGTTTACCCTTCCTCGTTTTCGTGTGTGTGTGTTCCTTTAAACCTCGAACGGTTTTTGTTTCAAAGGCATTACATTGTCAACTTTTCAAAATCTTACCATGTTTGTGCATCCCCATTCATGTTTGATTTTCATGCTATCTTTTGAAGCTGTGCATCATAAATTCTTTAAGACACATTACGAAAAATCTCTGTTTTACTCGGAAAAAGAATTTTAGTGACCGCACGCTACGCGCACTTCTGCCTCGGAACACCGCACTTCACGTGCACTTGCCGCCTCGGTGCTGCACACTTCTGACCCCTAACCGGGATGGCCTTATCGGTTGCACCCCGATTGGTGCCGGACATGCCTTTCGGGGCGCACGGGGTCGTCCCAAACATCCCATCCTAGCCCGTGTAAGCCATGCACTCTTTGTGTCACACTTTGTCCAAGACCCTAGGTTGGTTTTTGGCTTAGCTCGTGTCATAAAGCCTAAGTGTATGTTTTTCACGCCGGGCCCGCTCAGAGTCAAGCTCGAGAGTTTGAGACCAAGGTCGTTCCCGACCCGAAGTCTTGAGCTTTTCGGCCTTGACTTTGACGCGGAGCTCTGTAGAAAAATATACCGAAGGTTCAATGTGGCCGTGTCACCAAACCTCGCCGTATGTATCGTACCGGCCACAACTTGGCCAACGCTAAAAAGCTAAGGTCTCTCGCACAAGCGAGTCGGGAGAGGTCATGCCCAAATTTTGGCACGATCCGCCTTAACTTAAGGACGTTGACTTCGGCCAGTGGCCCGTACGTCACACACGTTGAAAGTTTGCGTGATCGGCTAGCCTTAAGTTCACTTTTTCCTTTGTCGGTGGAACTCGCTTGCCTTATCGAGACCTCGCTCGGGATAGTCCGTCTGAGAAAGATGATCTACAATGGAAACGAGGGGCTTATAAGCGTAGTGACGAGATCGGCTGATTAGAGCTCTAGGATTAGTTGCGAAAAAGAAGACACGCTCTTTTCCAACCAATTAGGACTACGAGAAAATGCGCTTTAAGTAAACTTTAATCGGTAGCTGCACATTGCACAAGCCCGAAAACCTTGAGCCAAATCCCCTTTTCAGAAGCCTAAACCCTTCCTTTCGTTCCACTGCGGCGAGCGAGAAAGTGGTTGATTTTCGGGTCGGCGCCTTGCCGGGATCACGGTAATGGCGGCGTCGAGCGGTTCTTCGGTTCCCTCGGTTCCCTCGGCGGAATTTCCGACATGTCTAGCTCACCGAGAAATCGTGACGGGGAAGGACCCGCCACCGTGCGAGATATGACATTGGAAGAAGCCATCCGGGCTTGTGAGGTTCACAAGAGGCGAGAAGAAGATCGAGCGGAATTTCGTGGTACGGCTTACGAATGAGCGTGGTATAGCGGCTATCCCCGGTCGGACGGTACTTTTGTCACAGTCGAGGATGACGATTCCCGAAAACCAGTTCACCAAACCTTCAATCGGGTTCCTCCCCGCCAACTTACGGGATGCCTTCCAACCAAGGAAACGGCCGGCCTAGGCTCCATGTTGCCACCTCTCGGGCAACCACTGTCAATTTTGGTCGGCCCGGTGCTACGCCCGTCACTCAATATCACCGGCGCACCCATTGGACCATCTCGAGATGCCAATATCCCTCAATACCCTCCGGGTTCGTCCCGTTGCCTATACACGAATCCCTAAACACCGGGGACAAACCCCGATACGGTTCGAAAAGGCTCCGTATATTCTCATATACGAAGCCTTCCGCCTCCAATCACTACCGCTCACGTGGTAGCACCGTAGCCGAGCCTCACGAGTCCACTTGGACCCAACCTTAGCTGGATGGTCGAGCGGATAGAAAGACACAGAAAGCCACCATGAGCGGCTTCAAGCGAAACGCTCAAATCCGCGAGATCAGGGAATGGTCACGCCTCTCCTGCCAAGTTCGAGAATGCAGGAGATGGACCGATTCGATGGAACCGAATGTCCTCAAACGCACGTCGACACCTACGTTCTCGGCATGAGAGCAAAAGGAGCAACCCTCCGGCAAATGGCCGACCACTTCCGGCATACGCTCAAAAGTTCGGCGTTACGATGGTTTCGAGGTCGAGCTGCGGATCGCCGCACACAGGAGCAGATCGGTAACATCTTCTGAGGCAGTACAGATCCAACTTAGAGTGGGAAACAAGTCGCGAGGACTTAATCACCCTTTGAGCGAAAGCGGATGAAAGTGTTGGGGAATTCTACAAGAGATGGGTGGAAACTCTCAGAGATCATGGAGCCGCTCTCCAAAGACGAGCACGGATGCGGATCTTCAAGTCACGCTTAAGACCGTCCATCGGAACTCTCATCGGTCACAATTTCTTCCCGGATCTCGGGCCATGGTCAATGCCGGCTCACGGTTCGAGAAGGATCTCAAGGAAAAGTTGGCTCTTTGCACGGCCATACGAGATACCGCTCAACGGTTGCATTCAATCCACGCGGCCCCGGCAAAGGGAAGATACGTCCGTCGGCTACGTCCATCGGGGACAACGGTCGGGTAACGAAACCCGGTCCCGCAAAGCAACAATTCTACTCGAAGCGGCTGCCGTACACTTCGACAAGTTGGACATGCCCTTGAGCAAGATCTTTGGAAGGGTTAATCAAGGAGGGTCTCCTTAAGCCCGTTGCCAATTACAAACCCAAAGTTCCCGTAGCCAATGCGGACAAGAGCAAATCTTGCGCCTTCCATCGGTATCACGGCCATACCACTGACAATTGTTTGGGGTTACGATACGAAATCCGAACTTGATAGAAGAAGGCAAGTTAGAGCGCCCCCGTGGGCCCAATACGATCGGGAATCCCTTTCCAGAACAATAACGGCGTGAATTCCATTGAGTGGGTGCCCAAGAAGAGTGCCACGAGAACCGGTTTCTCCGCCTCTTTCGAGTGGATCCTCCTCTAATGTCCACATCGGCTACGATGTTTGCGGCTACTCACTTTGCACAGTACGAGTCTCGAGCTGTCAGGAGCAATCCTCAGAAAACAAAAGAAGAAATCCTCTCAACGACGGCGAGAGAAAGATACGAAGGCTGGAGATACCGGTGTAGGTACACTTGGAGAACCCTCGGGAGGTTCGACTACTACGTCTTGTACTCCGGCCAGTCCTCTTTGCCTCCAGGCCATGCGGCTTTAGAGCAAACGGGGGTGGGAAAGCCGAAAAGTCCCGGCGAAACCGAATTCGAGCCTGGGACACGGAATACCTCGGATCTTGGTAATCTTGCGCCGGTCGGAAGCCTAACCCTCCGCGGGATCAGCCAAGATTCAATTTGTCCGGCTTAGAGCTCGGACCGGTAAAGGAAGATCAAGGTCGGCTTAGCAATCGCACTCGATCAATGTGCTAACCAAGGGCGGCAACCGCCGCGGGCGGCCTCAACACACTCACGAGGTTCCGGCAAAGGCTTTACCTCGCAAGAGGAAGACGGGAAACGGATGGCTGGATGACTCTCCTTCTACGGATAGAGACGAGATCTACGACTCCCGTTTGTATGGCGGCATGATCACGTTACGTGACGAAGACTTACCGAGACGCCTCGGGGCACAACGAAGCTCTGTACATCACTCTCAAACTCAACACCATATCACTCCCGGAGTATTGGTAGATAACGGGTCAGCCGTTAATGTCCTCCCTCTCGGCATGATGCGAGCTCTCCGCATCCATGAAAGCCATCGATTCCGTCGGCTCGGACTATCGAGGCCTACGACAACTCGTCTCGTCCCATCACGGGGACGGTGACTCTGGAACTACGGTTCGAAACCCAAATGGTGCCGGCAAAATTCCACGTGATGGACATTCCATCCGAGTTCACGGCTCTTTTGGGACGCCCTTGGCTACACCACATGAAAGCCATAGCTTCCACTCTCCATCGGTGTGTTAAATTCATTAACCGGCGGGGAGATCTTGAAGTCATCAGGGGATAGTTTCCTCATAGGAAACGAAGCCGAGACAGGTCAAGCGTGTCCGCACTCGAGCACGGGGTTACCTCCTTCGAATCAACCAAGGGACTACGGGGCAAATCTCATCGAGAATCCCTCGAGTCGGAGATGCCAACTATGTAAACGTACTCGAGCGGGCGGACCACGAAGCGATCCGATACATCAAGTTCAGCTGTCGTTTCCAACATTTGGAGCGGGTGGAAGGAAACGGCGAACATCGCCATGATGCGGGCACATAAACCCCAGATCTCCAATCGGAGATTCGTCGGCATTCTCCAAACAAACTCTCTGGCCCCGCCAGTGAAGAGGTTTTTGTGATAAAGGTCAGCAAGCACCGTCATTCTCGTGATGAATGCATGGAAGTTGTATGGGATGTCCTCCACGAGGAACTACCATTGCACCCCTCTTCTCCAACGAAGAGCATGATGTTTTCTATTTGCTCCGGCAACGCAACCTTGACGCAATACGTCCCTACACAGATTGAGCGATCGGATGACGATGAATCTGGACTCTCGGAGTCGAAGATGCGGCGGACCCGCATAGCGGACCTCTGCATTCACATGCTCGGTTTTGAGGACGGAACTCCTTCCGATCGGGTCACCTACGACCAAGGTTCCAATACCATGGAAATTGTCAAGCTCAACGTCCGGTACGGGCGGCTATCAGATAATTGGAAGCACGTGATTCACGCAACGAGGAATCCCTACGATCAAGTGAATGACGACGACTTCGTCAATATCATCTATTCCAGATATCTGATGAAGCGAGGATCCCGTCCTTGTTATCGAGATTACGCAACACCAAGGTCACCCTCGATATTTTGCTCATGGTAAACGAGGCATTGGCCAGCGAGCTCGAGCTCATCCCTACTTCCAAGTACCGGCCCGGTGGCAACCGGCCCGTGCCGTCGGTCAAGCTTATACCCTCAGCGCCGCGAGGCCAAGGGCAACGGCGAAGGAGACCAAGCTCCTCACCTGCTACAAGTCGAGATCAACCTCGGGAACGCTTCGCGGCCACCGAAAACATACGTGAAAGTCTTCCCCTTGAGGCGAGTCGGCTTCCGACACTGGAAATGACCACCTCGGCATCAACATGCTCCGGTTCGATTCTACTCCCGGCCGTCACGGCCCCGGATTCGAGACATCACGCGATCATTGCTAGCTTTGATAGACTTGGCGATCGAGCGAGATCACGAGACCGTCAACATTGCGAGAATTCAATACCCCGTGGGGTCAATCAACGAGATATGGGCAAACTTCTTGGTGATCGAGATTAAGGAAGGCCGCATGGAATGTCCCGGTCAGACTTCCTTCGTCAATGTAATCCAAGTGTTCCCGCCATTCGGCGATTTGAATGTAATCACGGTTACGGACACTAGCCGGACGATGCGCGCCTACGGAGGCTGCCTAGGTCTCGCAAGGAAAGCTCTCATGGAACTAGCCGCTCAAGAAAGTCGTCTTTGGGACGAAGACCAAGCTCGAAAGACCTACGGGGACCAAGCCCTTAAAGTGTCACGGGCGGCTTCGGACGAGAAAGCTAGAGGCCACTCTAGACCGGTTCGACCTCAAGAGTTTTGCTCATGGCAACTTCACGACTACCGTCTGTTCTCATCCAACCCCCTGCCGGGCAAGGGTGGTCAACGGTCCCAATGACCTAGGAGATGGAACGACACGGCGAACGAATCCCGGCGCTTACCTTCCCGAGGAAAGCAAGTTCTCTGTGAAAGCGACGATGAAGACGATGAAACCATTCTCTTCCAAGCCGGGCATGAAGTCAACAAAACCGGACTCCCAAGGGTCTGGGAGGATGGGAACGGATCATTTCCGCACTCAAATTGAAAGGCCAACTCGGGGAGGAAGGTCTATTTAAAAACAGGAGGAGGATGGAAATTCGTCTCGAGCAACTACTCGGGGAAATTCCACAGTCTACGGCCTTCGTTTACGAAGCGATCAGCCCAGGACGGCAACCGATCACATGGGCCGATGTTCGGGAAGCCGTGTACTCACCTTCCGACATACCGCCACTCGAGATAAAGCGAGAGGAGAAAACTCTCCCGATGGAGGTTTACCTAGGCTGCCGCACGCGGTTCAAAGAAGCATTGGCTATTCTCACATGGGAAGAAACGCAGGCACTCACTCTCGACGCGAGGCTCACATTGCAAGAAGGTTGATCTGGGCCCGGAGCGGAGGAAAACTAGCAAATCACGAGTATCGCCGGACCCAACTCGAGAATGCCACAGTATGCTCGGCGAAGGAAAGGAACGCGATATACCGTGAAGAGATCAAGGAGACCGTTCGCTTAAGCCGAGAACTCTCCAACCTCCCAGGAGGGTCAGAGCGCACGGTTCGGTTCGAGGCAACCTTGTTGTGCGCGACATTCGAACAAGCTGCGTCAAGCTGTAGGCTACCTCCCAGAGAGGCATCGAGCCGGTATCTGGGACGAGAATCCGTCAAACTGCCCGAAGCTCAGGAATTCATCCACAATCAATGAGTTGAGGGAAGACATATGGCCCTATGCTACGAGGAATCCTCCTCTAACTATGGCTCAACTCGGAGCGGCTGTTCGAAGGGACCAAACGATGTCGGCGTTCTAACCCGATCGGGTCAAATCCATGCATTACCACCTAAGGCCACCAAAAGCCGACGGAGCAGAATTGCAATCCGGCCGGCCCGAAGACGCAAATTCCTTGAAAGAGGACCCGATCCTCACTCGGCTCAAGCGGACTCGGGCGAACATTTCCCTTTGGTCTCTGCTCACCTCCTCTTATCCTCACAAGCTCAAGCTAGAGGAAAGCTGGCCCGTACCATGGTCCCCGTGGGCGCATGACCCCGGATGAAGTCATTCAAATGATCGGCAACATCCACTATGGCAACATTATCACCTTCTGATTTGGACCTTCCAAAATTTGGGGCTGATCACAATGAGCCGCTCTACATCACGATCCAGTGGACGGCGTCGCCTTCCGCGTGTTGGTAGACGGAGGTTCGGAATGAATGTCTTGCCCGCCAAGATGATGGACTGCTTGACATCAAGCCGCGAGATCTTAAGCCTTGATCCACCTTTGTCAAGGCCTATGACTCTACTTCCCGTACGGTTCTCGGGGTTGCTACTCTCGACATACGGTTCGTGACGGGTGATCCCACTGAATTCCAAGTGTTGGACATTCCAATCACTTTCTGACCATCTGGGCGTCCTGGCTGCATCAAATCAATGGCGTGGCATCCACCCTTCACCGGTGCCTCAAGTTCATGCAAGGCAACGAGCTAACCACGATCTACGGCGACGGTGTCACCACAGGGGACCGGCACCAACGACATTCCGGTGTTGGAAATCAAGCATAATGACGACATGCCATTAAGCTTGGATTCACTCTGGAGACCTCCAAGATCCAAATATGCAACGTGGACCTTCCCTTTGTCTCACGATCGAGATTCCTCCCGCCATGAGGATGATGAAACTCATGAACTTCATCCCGGGGCGGGGCTCGGCAAAAGGCTGCAAGGCGACACCAAGTTATTGAAGTCAAGGACCACACCACGGTCCGGGGGCTTGGCTACGTGCCAACACCGGGCGACATCAAGGAAGACAAAAGGCTCGCCCGGACCAAGGCGGCGGCCCGCAAAAGGGGAACCTCAGACGGCACACCCAATCTCCGACCTTACGGCTTTGACCTCGCTCATTACTTCACGAGGAACAGCGACGAGGGGCGGGGACCGGCAGCGGGGAGCCGACGGCGGGCGGGGACCGGCGGCGGGCGAACGGCGGGCGGGGGACCGACGGTGGAAGCCCGATGAAGATGAGAAAGAAGCGAGGATAGTCGGCACCAAGACTACGGGAAGAATGGAACGGCTAGCACGGGACCTCAGCGTTTCGAGAGGACTCAAAGCTAATCCGATAAGGAGCGTTCCTCGACATCACGGCTCTACTGGACCAGCGCCACCACGGTCCGGCATGAGTACACATTGAAGGGAATCCCGAGACTTGGAGGAGCAACTCAAGGTACTCTCCGTGGGAAACAAGTTGTTCGGATCGGCCGCCGAGGCCACATTCGAGACGGTAAGTCCAAAGCGAAGGAACCGGAATTCATAGAAGACGCTCTCGGTGGACCGGCTCTGAGTACATTTGAAGAAGTCATGGAGTTGCCCAACTTGATCGGCGGGGCTCAGACAACGGCATGATCGCCATGATAGGGACGGCGAAGCCAAGCCTCTCGATCCCGCACCCTTATCAAGCATCCGGCAATGCTGAAGAATTGGGTAACTTTCACCGGACGAGGGCAAGCCGGGCGGGGTGGAAGACAAGGCTGGGCCCGCGCCCACATCTCCCTAAACCCGGTCTCAAACCCTGCGAGTCGGTCCTTGTCGAGTCCGAGTCCTCTACGAGTCATCCAGCGGCCTTACAGGCAGGAGGACTATAATGTTGTAGCCAATCATGTATTCCCGTTCTTGTTTAATGAAAAGTCGACCTTTCGGAGTATCCTCTCATTGCCACTTTAACAGCGATAAGTTAACAAACAACTTAAAAGACGTTAATAATTCAATTGATAAAGAAGCGAGACACATTAAACGAACAATACATTAAAGAAGTTCTCGAGCGTGTAGTTGACCAAGAGGACAACCGGGCCCAAGTTTGCCGAAGAGGTTATGACGAAAGTGAACACAGGGTCGGTGCAAGAGCCTAAAGAGACACTGAAGTGGGCGGTTTCTTCGCCGATGCGAGAAAAAGAAGCCACGATAAGCCTCCTCGGGAGTATGTTGACGTGTTCGCTGGTCATATCGGGACATGCAGGACTCGATCCCTCAATCGTGGAGCACGAGAATTCCTGGATCCCGAATCGAAGCACATCAAACGAAGGCTGCGCAAGATCAAGCGAGTGGTCCTTGCAAGTTAAAGAAGAAATTGAGAAAATGCTCCGAGTTGGTTTCATCGAGTGATTGAGTACCCGACTTGGCTCTCCAACATCGTGACGGTCACGAGGCCAACGGAAAGGTCGAGATCTTGCGTGGATTTCGGGATCTCAACAAGGCCAGCCCTAAAGATGATTTCCCACTGCCTAACATCGACATCTTTGGTCGATACCACGGCAAATTTCGAAGTAAAGTCCTTCGTGGACGGGTTATTTGGATCTGACCGGATCAAGATGTCAGGAGGATCGGGCCAAGGCTGCCTTCACCACTCCATGGGGGACATGCGTTACACGGTCATGCCGTTCGGTGCGAAGAATTTGGGGCTACTTACCGGCGGCTGCAGACCCTCTTCCATGACATGATTCACAAAGAAATCGAAGTATATGTCGACGACATGATCATCCACTCCAAGGGATCGGACATGCGGCACATGACGAGATCTGAGGAAGTTCTTCAACGGACTCGAGAAAACACTCCATGAGGTTGAACCCGGCAAAGTGCACCTTCGGCGTCAGCGCGGCAAGGTCTTGGGGTACATGGTTACGAAAAGAGGTATCGAAGCCGATCCCGGGAAAATCAAGGCCATCATCGACATGAAGCCGCCTCGAGCCACTGACAGTAAAGAGCTTCATGGGAAGACTTCGGTACATCGGTCGCTTCATCAACCGGTTGACATCTCTCTGCGAGCCCATGTTCAAGCGATGAAAAGAATGCCGACATCAAATGGGACTCAGAGTGCCAAACGGCTTTCGAGAAGATCAAGACCTACTTGGTTAATCCCCCAATTACGTGCCCGCCACATGAAGACAAGCCACTACTCACTGTATCGACGATGAGACACGTCAATCGGAGCAATGCGGCACAAGAACGAGAAAGATTCCAAGGTTGAGCATGCAATCTACTTCGTAAGCCGAAAGCTTCAAGGAAGTGAACTCGGCTACTCGGCAT
Source organism: Adenophora triphylla var. japonica (assembly GCA_022495995.1). NCBI lineage: Eukaryota > Viridiplantae > Streptophyta > Magnoliopsida > Asterales > Campanulaceae > Adenophora > Adenophora triphylla. The sequence continues at coordinate 73,648 of JAFEMH010005220.1, read as the reverse complement.
CGGAGAAAACTTGTACCGCCTTGGTATGGGTAGTCGGGAAGCTGAAACACTACATGCGGTCGCATTCGGTACTCTGGTCTCCAAAGTGGACCCCGTCAGATATCTCTTTGACAAGCCATCCTGTCGATGCGGCTAGCAAGTGGTCATTCTTCTGGTGAGTTCGACATCAAGTACATGGTCGGAAAATCAACAAAGGGCGAGTAATGGCGAGATCGGCTTGCCGACTTCCCAGCGGTGAACCTAAGGGTCACGATCCGCAATTTCCGGACGACGGAATCTTTTCACTTGACGGCGCAAACCGGCGGCAACTCTTCTTCGATGGGGCAGCCAACAAGAAGGGGAATGGCATTGGAATGCTCCTTGTCGATCCCAGGGCGAGCATACTCCCATAGCCGTCAAAGTTGAATTTTGAAGCAACCAACAATGCGGCGAGAATATGAAGCTGTGCGGCGAGTTTGGAAGCCGCCCTCGAGCGCAACATCTTAGAGTTTGGATGTATATGGAGACTCGGCATTGATCATCAATCAAGTATCCAACAAATGGAAGACGGTAGATTCGGCCTTGAAGTACCACGCGTACATGGAGGAACTCATTGCTCGGTTCAAGGACATCTCTTTTCACTATTTGCCAAGAGACGGGAACCGCCGCGAGGCACAGCAACCCTCGCCTCTCTTGTCGAAATTCCCGAAGGGAAAGCGGTAAAACCCCTCGAGAATAGGCGGACGGGAAACACCCGCCTATTCTTTGTGAGATCGAAAAAGAAAAAGAAACGATCGACGAACCTGGTACAATCAAATTTACCGGTACCTCCAAAGCGGAGAAGCTTCCTTCACAAGTGAAGATGGAAAATACAAAGAAGGGATCAAAGCCAAAAACATGATGGCATTAAAACGCACGGCATCCCATTTCGTCATTACGGGGGTATGTTGTACAAGAAGCGCCACCAAGGGCCACTCCTTCGGTGTGTAAACAAAGAAAAAGCCGGCGAGCTAATGAGCGAAGTTCACAACGGAACTGCGGTCCGCACATGAACGCCAGAGCATTGACACGAGATCATTCTCCGTATGGGATACTATTGGATATCAATGGAAACAGGCGCATCCGGTTCGTCAGAAGGCTGCGACAAATGTCAACGGTTCTCCAACCTCAATCACATCCCTCCTCACGAACTCTATTGCATGACTACGCCATGGCCTTTCGCCACATGGGGAATCGACGTCATCGGCAAGATCACTCCTCCGAGGGAGCAATGGTCACGAGTTCATTTTAGTCGCGATCGACTACTTCACCAAATGGGTAGAAGCCGGATCGTACAAGGTGCTTGAATTCTAAGAAGGTGGCCGAGTTCATCAGAGAACATCATGTGCCGATACGGAGTGCCCAGCGAGATCATCTCCGACAATGGGACTCACTTCGAAGGAGATTGTGACCAACTGCGGCCGGGTCGAGTCACACGTCACGAGGTCTTCTCCTTACAGACCACAAACCAATGGTGCGGTAGAGGCGGCCAACAAGACTCTCGCCATGATAATCGGAAAGATGACCACCGGAGGTCGGGAGGCGCCCGAAAAGCTACATCTAGCCCTGCAGGGATACCGAACATCGGTCGAGAACCGCCACGGGAGACTCCGTTCGCACTTACCTACGGAATGGAAGCGATGTTGCAGTGGAATTGGAAATTCCATCCCTCAGAGTCCTCTTGGAAAACGGGATCAATGAAGTCGAATGGCTACGAGCCGTCACGACGAACTTGCTCTACTCGACGAGCGCGAGATTGAAAGCCATGGAACACACTCGAGCCTACCGGAGCGAGAATGGCACGAGCATTCGACAAGAAAGTCAAGATCGAGACATCGAGAAGGCGACTTGGTGCTAAAGGAAAAGCCTCCTACGCGAGACCAATCCCCTCGGAAAGTGGGAGCCTACTGGATAGGACCGTTCGTGGTACAAAGAATCTTCTCAGGAGGAGCCATGAAGCTAGCGAGATTTGGACGGAAACCCTTTCGTTAACCCAGTGAACGGAAGCAAGCTCCGCGAATACTTCGTTTGAGGAAGAGCACGAGTCAACTCTCCTTCCCCATACACCGTCCCCCTCGGTAAATTAAAGTGCTAAAGAGTAATACCCATTTGGATACATTCCCGCTAATGATCCGGGTAAAAAGCAGTCGCACTTCTTTTGTCTTTGTTTTTCTCAAATTCACCTAAAGTGTCGAACTACGGTGACTGAGCCCCTTAGTCCAATTGTAAAAGGGGAACGTGGCGGCCATCTTTGGTTCGGTCTAAAAAACAAAAAAAATACAATAAGCATCAATTGCTTGTGTTTCGAAAAACTCTTTTCATTTAACCTACAAATTCATAACGGTTAAAACATTCTTTGATGAGTTCAAGCACGGTCAACTCTTGACTCGCTACACGCTAGCAAAACTACAATAAAACATTAATCAATTAATGTGTACGCAATGACAATGGGTGGATACTCACGGGACGGCAAGGTCAACCTAGTTTCCCGTACTAGGTCCTTCATCCTTCTTCCCCTTCCACTTTTCCCGGCGAGTGTTCTTCACCTTCGCGGGAAATATTCGGTAGGCCTTCTACCTGGCTCGGGGACTCTTCCGACGCCTCCGTCAAGCTGTGGCTGTCAACGCGATCCTTTCTCTAGCTCTGTCTCGAGCCGCCTCGCTTCGAGCCATCATCATAGTGCTTTGATTGGCCTCCCGATCGGCACTTGCCACATAATCGGCCATGGCATCGCCGATACGATTCCCGGGGTTAGCCCTCGCTTGTCCTCCTCAAGGTCGAGGCTGTCCGGGTGATCGGCACCCAACGGCTCACTCCGTCTCCACAAGATAGCCATCTGTGTCTCCCCATACACTCTTCGTACCGGTTCGGATCTTTGCGTCGACGAGCAGTGCCCTCTCTCGGTGAAAGAGAACCACTGGCGGGAAAGGACGTGTATTGCCACCACCGGGTGATCGGCAATAGCGTCGAAGGATCTTCCATCCGCAGAGATCCCACCTCAAAGGTAGCGGCATAACTCGGATCGGTCGGTGGCTTTGCTCCGGCCCGTCTTGCCCTTGAGAACCAATGATGGAATATAGAAAGACGTATGAGACGGCCCGGCACTCGACGATCAATAGACCCTCTGAGCGGTCCTACAAGTCTGTAACTTCCAATGGGGAACCCACCATCGCAAGTGATGCGTGCAAAGTGCGGCCATCGAGCTCCGGCTCGGCTGATTGCCCCACATCACCGGAAGGACGTCGCGAGAAAGACCCAGCGTCACAAGACATTGGCACCTCGGGCATCATCTGCGGCCTCTCCCTCAACCACATGGTCGGCATAGCGGGACTCCCTCCCCACATGTATCGGCTACCGGTCGCCATCCGGCCTATGCCCGAGGAACGTCTCGCCCAAGACCAATGGCACGATGTCTCCCCACTCCGGCCTTTGCCTCACCGAGGTCCGGTGCTGTGATGGCACACACCCGAAGACGTGAATGTGAACAAAGTAGCAATCGCGCACGAGCAAACGCGTCCCACGAAAGACGCTCCCCTCGGCTCAGGCAAATCTTTCGGGCGGTCCCGAAATGTCAACGTAATCGGTATCTGTATCGGCATCCCGTATGCTTCTCCGGCGAGATACCCAACAAAGACACTAGCTTCTCAACGGTGGCCATGCCACCGGCATACGGAAGAACTAGGCATTCCGTCTCGGGTCCTCCCGAATGGCCCGGAAATCTTCAAACGTAGGAGTGATTTCGTTGTACGAAAAGTTGTACACATTCCTCCGTACGTCCCGGAACCGAGACGCGGCTCTCAAAGATCCCAATGCGGCATGAGCTCCTTGAAAGCCCAAACAGATTTAATCCGTAACTGACCTTCGAAAAACCTTTTGTTACGCCTCGTGTGGTTCCGTACCCACGGCGAAAGTTGTCCAAATATCGCTCTTGCATCAGAGACGATAACTTGGGAAAGGAGCCATGTCGGAAGGTGAAGAAAACCTTAAGAAAGGGAAAGGAATTCAGCCGGATGAACAAAGCAATGCGCGGTTTTCTCACCAATTGCAAAGTGAAGCGCAATTTAAAGAATGCGGAAATTCGGTTCTAGTCAGGGGACTCCCTCTGCCGATTGACTTGGTCAACTCTGCGGCCATTTGCCCTTAAAATTGGAAACATTTCCAAACAACTCCTATTCATCCTTATGAAATACTGCGTGCTTGCACCTGATTTCATTCAATCAATATCAATATCCCTTCCGCCAGGGCTCGTGCAACGGTGCAAATAATTAAAAATTAGTGCATACATGCTTAATTTTTGACCGTTCAATTTTTAATGCATTTCTCTTTTTATTTATTTTTGATTAACCTATTTGCTTATTTGCCGAAAATAACGAAGGTGATCATAGAATAAATATGCGAAATACGAGTTCCGCCCCACGGGCGCCTTTTTGCAAATACGGTTCAAATCAAAATTTGTTCTGACAAATACATGCATTTTGTCTAAACAAAGCGGTAAAGAAAGAAAGCGATAAAAGGGGACTACTACGAGTCTGCTCGTCATCCGTACACTCGACGTCTTGCTCCGCCGCTTGCCGGATCCGTCGCAAACGGGAACTCGCCGAACTCCTCCCGGTAGGGAATAGGCAAAGGGCCTCCTCGGAGTACGCGAACTCGAGGACTCCCCCTCTCGCGCCCGAGTGCGCGAAGAAGGAGCTCCAAATCCAGCCGTTCCGCCGCGAGCGGCGAACCCTGTGTAAAGTCCTCCCCACCGAGTTTGTGGGAGCGGGCGAATCTCTCGGCCTAGGCGGCCCCGATCACGGACGTCCACGCTCCTCAGGGAGCTGCACCGCATGAACTCCACGAGCCTCCTAGCGTAGGCGGACCACCCGTCCACCGGCCTCGCTGGCTTCATTATACGTACGGCCGGATACTGCGAACCGGGAAAGTCATCGAAAGCAAGCGAAAGTACGAGATGCAACATTTGCGAGAATGCTACTATCAAATGCGAGAAAATCAAAAGGTGCTCACCGAAGCATTGGGGTCCGCCTGTATCGTGGTCTCGGCTCGGCGGAAGCGGGATCACAAGTCGCCTACGCGAACCGTCCGGCCCCTCGTATGCCGGCCTAGCTCGCGGGACCGGAAAATCTCGAGGACCTCCGGGGACCTCGCCCTCTCTATCTTTGCACTGCGGGCTCCTCGGCCTCATCCTCAAGAAAACATCATAGGCGGCCCCCGCTATGATGTACTCGGTGTATACGCCTGTAGGTACCCCTCCGGCTCATCAATCGGCATCTCAGGGGATGCTTTGCATGTACAAGGAGGATCCACGGCACGAGGAAGAGACCCTGCCTATCTTTGACGGGTCACCCTCTCCCCCAAATACATGGCGTCACGGTGAAGTCCCACCGGGAGCTTCCGCCGCCGTGTAGTCTCGGCAATCTGCACGCGACATGATCAAACCTGCTCCACCAAGTCAATTTGGATCCTCTCGAGAGAACTCCCGGGTTCGGCGCCGAGATATCTCCTCGTATGACACTCGAGTGCCAACTCTCGAAGAGACCGCCCTCTTCGCCTTCTTACGCGAGCCGGCATGGCGGGGAACGAGGGACGGTACGGCTCCTTGATGTCCCGAGCACATGGACTAAACACCTCGTAGCACCGGACACCGCGAGAGAATGGAAAGTTATGTCGGCTACAAAGCGAGATACATACGAGTACATAAAAGAGGCAAGGAAGAGAAAAAGTACGTAAACTTACATCCAAGACGGGCGTGAAGCGGCTAAATGAGTGCTCCTCTCCCCGCGAGAACTGTCCGGGGAATGGTAGAGCTCGGCCGGTCCGGCCTCCCCCACGCGAACCCCCTCACGGCATCCAAGTCTACCGGCGACCCGAGCAAAGGGAAGTGACAAGACGTGTCGAAGTCGGGAACAAAGTCGGCGGCGGCGCAGCCAAAGGAACCCTCGAGCCGGGCGCTCCGCGGTCATCCTCGAGGACCCGGCCCGGATAATCGGCGACACCTTCCCTCCGAGATGATTCTCCATCGGCTGTGCCGAATGCCTAAGCCCCTGGCATCGGTAATATCAAAACCCGGCCCAGACAAGCTGCTCAGGGGTGTAACCGTCAACCCGCACCGGCGTGTTGCCATAAGTCGGCAACCCGGTGATAGCGGCAAAATCCGTGGGAGTCACGTCGCCTCCCCATACGAAATGGAAAGTGTGGGTCGTATCCCACCGGTACTCGCTCGGCGCGACATACATGGACACGCCCTCGGCGTATCGGTGTCGCGGCTACGCGCGATAAACCCGGCCAACCCGGAGTCAATCACCGGTGTCGTGGACTCCTCTCTCCCTCTCGAGCTACGTTCGGGATAATGCCCCACAATGCACTGCACCGCCTCAAAGGCACCCGACTCTTACGGTTATGAGTACTAACCGTCCTGTCCCTGAGAACAAACAAGACAGAAGCAACGTCAACAGAAATGCACCAACGCATGTCAAAAGGATGCAATGCAGATACGGTTCTCATTCATTTCCTACGTATATTCAAATCATTTCGAAAACTCCGTCGAATCCGGAACTTTCAAAACATTTCGAAAACTCCGTCGAATCCGGAACTTTCAAAATCTTTCGAAAACTCCGTCGAATCCGGAACTTTCAAAACATTTCGAAAACTCCGTCGAATCCGGAACTTTCAAATTCTTTCGAATTTTTCGAAAATTTCGCTCCGTCCCGAATTAAAGCTACTTTAATTTTGGAAAATGCATCTAGACATGGAATTTTGCAACCAAAATTTTTATGTCATCCACCCATGATGTCAATTGAACTACATCCTAGTCAATTTCGACAACGATTCATAGCAAAGTCAAAAGCCCCAAATCGGGCACCAAAATCCCTAAGTTCATTCCTAACAAATTTCTAACATTTAAAGAATGCACATTCTTAAAATTAATGGAATTTGTAGGAAGCTTACTTGTCTTTCGATCCCTCCCTTGGAGTTGTGTCTATCCCTCGCCGGATAAAACTCCGTCGGATTCAATGGAAGAGTGGTGGTTCGAATGGTCCGAACCAATCGAGTTCTTTCGTCATCGGTCCTTCCGTGGCGAGCCATTGGTCCTCCTTCACCCTCCATAGCAAATTTCCCTCACAAATTCGAGCAAACCTTGCAATTTGGGTTGGATTTTTCTCTCCTTTCTCTCCTCTCTCGCCGGAAACAATGGAAGAAAATGGCCTCTTTCTTCCCCAGCCTCGGCATTAAAAAGGATTCTGGAAATTCAGTAAAAATTCGACCGGACTCTTACTGCACCAGGAAATTTTTTTGCCCCTTTTGCCCCTCAGCTTTTGGCAATTCCAATTTTACCACTTTTGGCCCCCAAAAGTGTAAAATTTCCCCCAGTTAGACATTTCTAACACCCTATCCCCCGAGGATAAATCAAAGTTAGTTCTCACTAACGCTCGTCTCTGACGTTAAATTCCTAATGTTGACATTTGACATTCACGTTCAACCATGTCTCGGACATTCCAAGTTACTATTCACGGTCCGACGTTAAAATTTAATAATGGTCTTCACCTTTCACGGTCCGATTCCAATCCTTAATCGCGACCTTTCACGGTCCGATCTCCAATCCTCAATCGCGACCTTTCACGGTCCGATCTCAATCCTCAATCGCGACCTTTCACGGTCCGATCCCAATCCTCAATCGCGACCTTTCACGGTCCGATCTCAATCCTCAATCGCGACCTTTCACGGTCCGATTTCAATCCTCAATCGCGACCTTTCACGGTCCGATTTCAATCCTTAATCGTGACCTTTCACGGTCCGATCTCATATCCTTAATCGCGACCTTTCACGGTCCGAGACCTTTCACGGTCCGATTTCAATCCTCAATCGCGACTTTTCACGGTCCGATTTCAATTCTCAATCGCGACCTTTCACGGTCCGATTCCAATCCTCAATCGCGACTTTCCACGGTCCGATTTCAATCCTCAATCGCGATCTTTCACGGTCCGATTTCAAATCCTTAATCGCGACCTTTCACGGTCCGATTTCAATCCTCAATCGCGACCTTTCACGGTCCGATCTCAATCCTTAATCGCGACGTTTCACGGTCCGATTCCAAGTCTCAATCGCGACCTTTCACGGTCCGATTTCAATTCTCAATCGCGACCTTTCACGGTCCTATTCCAAGTCTCAATCGCGACCTTTCACGGTTCGATTTCAATTCTCAACCGCGACCTTTCACGGTCCGATTTCAAGTCTTAACCGCGACCTTTCACGGTCCGATTCCAAGTCTCAATCGCGACCTTTCACGGTCCGATTTCAATCCTTAATCGCGACCTTTCACGGTCCGATTCCAAGTCTCAATCGCGACCTTTCACGGTCCGATTTCAATTCTCAATCGCGACCTTTCACGGTCCGATTCCAAGTCTCAATCGCGACCTTTCACGGTCCGATTTCAATTCTCAACCGCGACCTTTCACGGTCCGATCTCATATCCTTAATCGCGACCTTTCACGGTCCGATTTCAACCCTCAATCGCGACCCTCACGGTCCGATTTCAAATCTCAAATCTCGACCTTTCACGGTCCGATTCCAATCCGTAATCGCGACCTTTCACGGTCCGATTTCAAATCTCAAATCGCGACCTTTCACGGTCCGATTTCAATTCTCAATCGCGACCTTTCACGGTCCGATTTCAATCCTCAATCGCGACCTTTCACGGTCCGATCTCATATCCTTAATCGCGACCTTTCACGGTCCGATTCCAAGTCTCAATCGCGACCTTTCACGGTCCGATTTCAATTCTCAATCGCGACCTTTCACGGTCCGATTTCAAGTCTCAATCGCGACCTTTCACGGTCCGATTCAAGTCTCAATCGCGACCTTTCACGGTCCGATTTCAATTCTCAATCGCGACCTTTCACGGTCCGATTTCAATTCTCAACCGCGACCTTTCACGGTCCGATTTCAAGTCTCAATCGCGACCTTTCACGGTCCGATTCCAAGTCTCAATCGCGACCTTTCACGGTCCGATTTCAATTCTCAACCGCGACCTTTCACGGTCCGATTTCAAGTCTCAATCGCGACCTTTCACGATCCGATTTCAATTCTCAATCGTGACCTTTCACGGTCCGATTCAATCTCCTATCTCGACCTTTCATGGTCCCATCTCAAACAGTCAATCCCGACCTTCGCGGTCCGACCTCCACTCTCCTATCGAGACCTTCACTGTTCGTCTCACCGGCAACAGCAATAAGCCCGAACCCCAAGGCACGAACGCCTTGCAACAATCCCTCTTCGGCCATCCTCGTAAGCCCGAACACCTTTTCACTTCAGCAAGTGAACATTCATCTCCCCGGCCGCCAGTCGTAAGCCCGATCGCTCATCCCCAGCAGGATAAAACTGGCAACAGCAATAAGCCCAGCACCCAAGGCACGAACGCCCCCGTCAGCATCGCAACTCCGGTTTGAGGCGCCACACGCCCTCGAAGGTTTCAGAAGTCCCGAGTTCGGACGCCTCCTAACAGTCTCCATTCGGGTACGGGCACCTCGTGAATGGTCTCATCCGAGTTTAGACGCCTCTAATAGTCTCGCTCGGGTCAAGGTCCCCATGCGCGGCCCTTGCCCCTTTTCGAACTACGATCGGCTTGATTCCCGCTCGGGATACGTAGGAATCCCTTTTCGCTAAGGGTCCGGCCCGGTGGCCGCCCAGGTCTCCTTCAAAGTAAGGCATCCCGATTTGGATCCTTATCTTTTCAACGACCCCGCCTCCTTCGGAGGAGACGTCGGCGAGGGCTAGCTGTAAGTACCCAAATTCGGATCGTCCAAATCCGTCGGAAAGTTAACCGAAATCCGTTAGCGGCCCGCTCCGGAGTTAACCGGAACTCGTTAAACTCCCGTTCTTTGTGCCAGAGACGTCCGGGGCTGCCCGTGCATCCCGATGTCGAGCCGTACTTAACACGTGTCATCACACGTAAAAGCACGGCTTTCCCTGAAAAACGCATTTTCCGGCACTTTTCGGGCGTTTCGGACATTTCGGATTTGTTATTTTAAAAAACGGACAAAGCGGAAGGGAAACAAATTCCCATGAAGGTGGTGACTCGAGAGGGGCACGTGGCGGCCATGCCACCTCCCTCTAGTCACCCTTCAATCAAATTCAAGGGAAAAGACCAAAATGCCCTGGTTTGCAAGCCAAGTCCGGGGACTCACTTTGTGCACATTTTACGAAATTGCCGGCAAGTCCTTCAAATTCTCGAAATACCACAAAACCCCCGGATTCAAGCCAAGTCCGTCAGGACTCCTACGCAAATTTCACCTATAAATAGAAATGGGTTTGTCAAAGCGAAATGGACAGAATTTTACCCCAAATTTTCTCTACCCCCACGGTCCCAGCTGGTTTCACCTCCCGAGCTCCGTTACTGTCTCGATTCGCGTGAAACCTTCGTATTTCGATCAAATACGCACCTTACAACTTCGAAACAACCTTTCGAACCACTTCCCGTGTCCCGTACACACCTCCCGAGCCAAAGGAGTCGACCCTAGCCATAGGTATAACTCCCTCTCTCTAAATCTCTCGTTCCGTCTCGGTTTACGCGCCAGTCGCTATAACCGTTTCGAACGTCATTATCGAAATGTAGACGCCTCCGTCTAACGGGGTCCGATACGTTTTAGCCCCTCGATCCTCTTCTCTTTCCGTAAGAGAAGTAATCACGGGTTAAAACGGCGTTCCGACCCCGTTCCTTTTACTTTTTATGTCATTTACCATTCCGGATCGATCGATCCGTTGATCGTCATTTACAATTCCGAGCCGTTTGGCCTCGTTGATCGTCATTTACAATTCCGAGCCGTTTGGCCTCGTTGATCGTCCTTTACAATTCGGAGCCGTTTGGCCTCGTCGATCGTCATTTACGATTCCGGATCGTTTGATTCCGTCGATACCGCACTTTAAATACTGTCATTTACAAAGTCCGATCCGTTTGGATTGTGATAGTATTTACTTTTCAAAGTCCGAGTCGTAACCCGATTCATTGATCGCATGTCATTTAATACGCATTTTTCCCGTAAAAATCGTTAACAATGTAATGCCCGGTTCAAAACCGGAGTTCGTCCGTCGAACTCTCTTTCAAAACGCGCGAAATGACGTTCGGCCTCCGAACGCTCATCTTCAAACTCAAAGCCGCCATTTGACACTTAAAATCATTTAATACGCATTTTTCCCGTAAAAATCGTTAACAATGACTCCTTTTCAACTCAAAATCGACGTTTGCCACGCAAACGCTCATTTCAAACTCAAACCGACGTTTGTCATTCAAACGCTCGTCTTTTCAAAAGTCACCTAATCAAACGTTTGTCATTCAAACCAAGATTAAGCTTGTCATTCAAGCCCCCATTTCAAAACACACACACACACACACACACGATTTCGAGAAAGGTAGAAAGACTCGTCATGCGAGGCGTTTCGGGCGATCTCGTAATACTCTACCCGAAACGTAACCTGACCTCCGAACCTAACAATCTCTGGTACAATAAAAGCTTTTACTCGTTTTTGCTGCCAATAAAAATGATCCCCATTTTCAAAAGCCTTTTCCTAAGTTTTTGCTACCAATAAAAACGACACCTTTTCACAAATAGCCGTTTCTCAACGTTTTGGGCTCAAAATACAAAAACCGCATGGCGACTCCTCATTTTGTTCCTTCCCATGAAGCGAGGTCTCAGACACCAACCCCTCCGCGAAAGACAACCGCCTTTTCCGCGCCCCCCGCCCGCGCGCGGAAAAGATCGGGTAATTTCAGTCACCCCGATGGGTCGTACGAAGAAATCAGGGAAGAGCCTGATGTTACTATCACTGGCACTGGCTTTGTTCCCCCATCCTCACCTAGGCAAAGCCTTCACAATATGCCCCCACCAGTCTCCTATGGTGTGCCTGGCTCCCTCTCGATGCCGACTCATGGGGGTATGTCAAGACCTCCCCCTATCCCCGTATCTACTTATGGTATGCAATACGGGCTGAGGGGCAAATCAAGCTCCTTACCGAAGGTCAGTGCTCGGGACCAGTTTATGTTTTATCCCCAGAACCAGCTTGGGCAGGGTCAGCAACCCAGTAGTGTCAATCAAGAGCCGTTTGGGTACACTCAGAATCAGTTTGGGACTCGGGGTCAAAGTCCGTATAACAGCACGGGTCAGCCGTCCAACCCAACTTTTGGTGGTCAGTTTATTGCTCCTCATGATCAGTCCAATCAGCAGCAGAGCGGATATCGCATGTCAGGAAGCCAGATTTTCCAGGATCAGATCCCGCAATATCCACAATCCCAATTCAAAAGCAACATCCCTCAACCTACGGTTTGTTCTCCTTTCACCCAGCATCTGTACGGTTCCACCCCGTATTCAGCTCCGTGCACCGGTATCAGGTCCCCTGCCCACGGTCAGGTCGGCAGCCAATCAGTACAGTTTGGGCCCCGGAATCCCAATGTCCAATTCAATGGTTACGACATGTACGGGAATAGAATCCCCAGCTCGGTTGGTTTATTTGACAGCAATGTCAGCATGCCCAGTACTTTTGGTCTTCCTTCGGCTGCCTTGCCCATCAGATCCATGCCAGAATTTCCAGTACCATCTTCAACGGTAGCTCCAACTGTAGGGCAACCCCCATCTTCCGAAGTTTCGAGTTTGAAGGAAGAGTTGAAGTATGTGAAAGAACAGTTGCACAAGATGACTTTTGGGTCAGACGTGGTCAGTGCAGCCAGAGCTCAAGGACTCTAAGGACCTCCCGAAGAACTTCAAGATGCCCCCCATAACTAAGTTTGAAGGCTCCACATGCCCTAAAACTCACATAAACAGCTACATCATGTCAATGGGTGTCAAAGGGGCCACCGAAGAGATGCTAACCCTTTACTTTCACTTATCCCTCGATGACTCTCCTTTGAGGTGGTTCCTAGGTCTTAAACCGGAAGCGAGGGCTACGTGGTCCCAGATCAGTGATGCCTTTTTGGACAAATACAAAGGAAGTGTCGAATGGTACACCAATCGTAGTGATTTGATCGGCACCATCCAGAGGCACGATGAGTACGTAATAGACTTTTATAAGAGGTGGAACAAGAAGCTTAATGAGTTGGCTCACCCAATTCCCCTCTCTGACGAAAAGTCCATCTTCCTTTCATGCTATCTATTCCATTGTTCCAAGCTCTACCCCTGTCGCTTCAAAAGGCAAAGAAACTGCGGTCTCTAACACCGTCAACTACATTCAAGGGAAGAAGGGTAAGTTATCTGGCCGTGGTGGAGGAAGGCCTCAGCGGCAGAAATTCGATGATTTAGGGATGCCAACTGAGGAGGCATTTAATGGTTTGGTAAAGGCTGGGCTGATTAAGCCTCTGGATAATTACAACCCGGTCAAGGCAAATCCCAATCTGGACACTAGCAAGTTTTGCCTCTACCATCAGTATCCTGGACATGTTACCAATGACTGCGTCCCTTTAAAGTTTGCTCATCCAAAGGCTTATTGATGAGGGAAGATCGAGAAGGCTCCTCGCCCCAATGTGATTACCAATCCACTTCCGTGATCTTCACCAGAACCCAGGGCCCTCCCATCCAATATTAATACAGTCAATCAGTCTTTGTAGGATCTAGATTGTCTGATGAATGTCCTTTATCGGACAAGAGTCTGTCAAGTCCACGTTGGACTAGTTTTTTTCTTCTAATAATAAAAGTCTTTGTTCCTTTTCCTGCTAGACTCGAGACATCACTTGCCCACCCACGTTACAATTAATTGGAATGGTCTTATCCTAGATGATCACCTTTGCTGCTCAATCGCTAATGCTTTGAAATAACTCATGTTTAAATTAATCAGAGTGAGAAAATCAATTAATATCCTTCTCAAATTGGGGCTTACCAACTCCCCATCTTGCATTTCATATGCTCACAGCTCTTTCATTATCCTCATCATTTCGTTGATCGAGAATTTGCATCAATCTTTCTCATTTAAAGCTTAAGCAAGCAACGAAAACTTAATTTCGTTTAGGTCATTCGGTAGGGATTGCGGTTGAAGCCTTTCACCCATAGAAAATCCATTACCTCACCCTCACCAAACAATATCCTTTCATTTCAAGATCGGCGTGTTTTGAAACCCCATCTAGCCATCACCTTTCCTCCTTGCTGAGAGAAATCCAAGCAATGTCAAGAAGTTAGCTTCGAGAGTTGGCAATGCATAAAATATTCAAGTCATGAAGGAAGGAAAGATAATCCTCAACTCCTCAAAGAGGCCTTCCAAATTCTAAAAAGAAGGATTTTAAATCCTCACAATTCAGCAAAAAATTCCCGACTTCTCGAGAAGCTCTCCCATGATAAAAAAAAAAAAGCCCGCTCTCGATAGCTTGGACTTCCTCTCACCATCACCTTAAAAACCAATTCCAAGCCATCCTCTCAATTTTAGAGGATATTCCCTTTACCATTACCCTTGCCTTTGGCCAAAGTCAAAATTTGAAATCAATCATCCTCGTCGTAGATTTCCCAAACACATCCCTACAAGCCAACCTCTCATCTTTAGAGGTTCAGTCAGTAAAAGGCCTAGCCGACCTCTCATCTTAAGAGGTCATCCATTTCCAAAATCACCCGATGGCCGATCGAAGCCTGGAAACCCAGCTACAGCCCTTACCGGATAGTAATTTCATTCAAATGTCCTCGAGATCTAAATCACATTAATGCTTCATTGCTTGCTCAAATTGGAATATAATCCATCTTGGCTCAAAGTCATCAATCAAAGATTGTGCAAATTCAATCCTTCCCTTCGACACTTCATGTGAGCATATTCCATTTCTCCTCCACAAACACTTGCCGTGGATGTCCCACTGGGGCTTCGCATCCGTGTCTTTCATCGATACTCCAGGAGGACATGCTTTCCAATCCTCCAATCCTTGGAAAAATCCTCAAAGGTCCAGATCCTCGAATCACAACATTCGTTCTCTTTTCAATCGGGACTCGCTCGAACTACGGCGACCTGAGCTCCTCATCATGGAGGGGAACGTAGGCAACCATAACTGGTCCGGTCGAAATCACAAACAAATCTCAGAAAATTCGGTCTCCTCAAGGGCCGTCCCTATACACCTTCCATCTTTTCGAGTTTGATTCTCGATATCAGTTGGTTTTCTCCTTGTGATTAATCAAAATATTTGTCTATGTCAGGATTAGTGTTTGAATAACCCGAACATCAATAAAGGGTTTTAAGCAGCCTTGTGATCATCACGAATAAGACATGTTTTCAAGTGTCTCGACAAGTCTTCTCTCTCTCCGTCATAGGGAAATAGAGCCAAACACTGTCTTTCTGTCAGCAGGGGCTTCCAAACACTTTTTCACACCTTGTCGTGTTTATACTCTCTCAAAAGAGTCAAACCCAAAGCAAGTGTGTCATACACAAATTCGGGATTCATTCCCACTTTTCAAAAAAATGTGCCCCTGCACGTATATATTTCAAGTACGCGGGCGATTGACTAAGGTGCGGAAAGATGGGTGCCTCTGGGTCGCGTGATGATTACGCACATGTGAGATTGCATTGGACCTCTCTTCATAACATTCCATTTTGGGCCAAATATTGGATGCGGCGATGATGCCAAGGTTGAAGATGAACTTTGGGGCTGCATTTCTTGGAATTTGCCTTTGGCGAAGTTGTCCCTTTTACAAATGCTGGGGGCTAGTTTCCCAAGAAAGTCAGTAAACGTGACCATCCATCAGACGTCAGAACTGGCTGCATCTGCAGCACCCCATCGGCGATCCGATACTTGCTCAAAACCTGTCCATAGCAGCCCAAAACTCTATATCCATTCTCCCTACTCACCAGCCGCATGGGAGAGGATTTGGCACACTTTGCACCCAAATACATCACCAACCCCCAACAAATGCCATCCTTCTTGCCATTTTTTGGGACGGACTAATACATATAAACAAATAAGCCTAGATGCTATCAATGGAATGCATTAGTTGCACAATACAAAGATTTTTTTTTACAAAGTGAGAAGCAATAGATTAATGCATGCATTGTTCCTTCTCTCTATCTAAGAGTCCAAAGCATGACAAAAGGGGATTTCCGCGATCACTCCGACTCGGGATCATCCTCCTCATCCTCCTCGGAGCCGCTGTCATCTTAGACGCTGCCTACCTCCTCCTCAGAGCCGATATGCTCCTGGCCGTCGCCGCCACCCTCCTATACCTCATAGATCTCGCCATCCGAATCATCATCATCCTCATACTGGGCCCAAGGCTGGGGCTCACCATAATATCCATGCCACTCAGGCACTGTGGCAGGCGGAGGGCTGGAAAGGATCATCCTCACCATCATCATCAAAGGCCCGTCTTGCAATGAAAAATGAATCAAAAGTCCATCTTGAAGTGGCAAATCATCGTCAAAAGTCTGTCTCGCAACGACAATGTTCATCATGCGGCCCGGTCGGCAATGGGCAAGTCCTCAGCTGGCCCGGGTCTTGCAACGGCAATTCATCGGCCAATACCCGTCTCGCAACGGCAAATTAATAGCGAGCCCATCTTGAAACGGTAATATCAATCGCAAAGTTCGGTGTTCTACTGACGAATGTTTCCAAAGTCGACCCAATCACTTCAAGTGATCTTCGTGCGCCTGACCCTCGCGGGTAAGCACGGCACGCGGTATGAAAGCATATCTCATTCACCTGCAAATCATCATTACTTTCTCAGATAAAGTCATTTCAAGTCATAGAGTTCATCTCGCGATCCTTTTGAGTTAATCTCGAACACCTATTGTAGGCTTGTTCCTACACCCATTTGGGCTTGTTCCCATACCTCTTTAGGCTCGTTCCTATCCGTAGGCTTGTTCCTACACCTATTTTGGGCTTGTTCCCATACCTCTTTAGGCTCGTTCCTATCCGTAGGCTTGTTCCTACACCTATTTTGGGCTTGTTCCCATATCTCGCTAGGCTTGTTCCTATGCATGGGCTTGTTCCCATACCTCTTTAGGCTCGTTCCTATCCGTAGGCTTGTTCCTACACCTATTTTGGGCTTGTTCCCATATCTCGCTAGGCTTGTTCCTATGCGTGGGCTTGTTCCCATACCTCTTTAGGCTCGTTTCTATCCGTAGGCTTGTTCCTACACCTATTTGGGCTTGTTCCCATACCTCTTTAGGCTCGTTCCTATATCTCGCTAGGCTTGTTCCTATGAGTAGGCTTGTTTCTACAACTCTTCAGGCTTGTTCCTATGCGTGGGCTTGTTCCCATACCTCTTTAGGCTCGTTCCTATCCGTAGGCTTGTTCCTACACCTATTTGGGCTTGTTCCCATACCTCTTTAGGCTCGTTCCTATATCTCGCTAGGCTTGTTCCTATGAGTAGGCTTGTTCCTACAACTCTTCAGGCTTGTTCCTATGCTTCTTTAGGCTTATGCCTATACCCTTTGGGTTTATTCCCATACCTCTTTAGGCTCGTTCCTACCCGTAGGCTTGTTCCTACACTTCTATAGGCTCGTTCCTATACCTCGCTAGGCTTGTTCCTATGCGTAGGCTTGTTCCTACATCTCTATGGGCTCGTTCCTATATCTCGCTAGGCTTGTTCCTATGCGTAGGCTCGTTCCTACACTTCTATAGGCTCGTTCCTATACCTCGCTAGGCTTGTTCCTATGCATAGGCTTGTTACTACACCTCTAAAGGCTCGTTCCTATATCTCGCTAGGCTTGTTCCTATGAGTAGGCTTGTTCCTACAACTCTTCAGACTTGTTCCTATGCTTCTTTAGGCTTGTGCCTATACCCTTTTAGGCTTGTTCCTACACCCCTTTAGGCTCGTCCCTATAATTCATTTGGGTTCAAAAACCCACCTCTCTCAGTCTTTCACAAATATCATTACCAAGATCCTTGGCCCGGAACGGCCTTAAACTACCCGGTCCGGAAAGACCGTACAGATTTCCAACACAGCACACATTGGCCCGGAACGGCCTTAAACTACCCGGTCCGGAAAGACCGCACAGATTTCCACAGTCAAATTAGCGGGTGACTCCCAAAGAAAAAAGTCAACGTTTCCAGCGGGCGACTCCCAAAGAAAAAGTCATAATCTTTCGGGGTGACTCCCCATTAAAAACAGTCACGATCAGCGGGCGACTTCCCAAAGAAAAAAGTCATATCTTTCGGGGTGACTCCCCATCAAAACAGTCCGACCAGCGGGTGACTCCCAAAGAAAAAAGTCAACATTTCCAGCGGGTGACTCCCAAGAAAAAAGTCAACATCCCCAGCGGGTGACTCCCAAAGAAAAAAGTCAAATCCTCGGGTGACTCCCCATCGAAACAGTCAATCTCCGGGGTGACTCCCCTTGGAACAGTCAATCTTGGGTACAAACACCCATCTTCGGGGTGACTCCCCTTGGAACAGTCAATCTTGGGTACAAACGCCCATCTTCGGGGTGACTCCCCTTGGAACAGTCAATCTTGGGTACAAACGCCCATCTTCGGGGTGACTCCCCTTGGAACAGTCAATTTTCGGGTACCAAAACCCGTAGCCTTTCATTTGGCACCCCATCCTCAACGAACTACGATTCGGCTTGATTCCCCCACGGGATACGTAGGAATCCTCTTCATAAGAGGTCCAGCCACTTGACCATCTTGGTCACCTTTTTCCCGCCATTCGTGTCCAGCTCGGGATTCTCATTTTTTATCGACGACCCTGCTTCCCGTGGAAGTGACGTCGCCGAGGGGCTCTGTGAGTACCCCGATCCGAACTGATGTTTTGGATTCAAATTAATTAAATTCGGGCTTGCATAAATTGCTAAGAATGCAATTAGAGTCCAAAGATTCCAGCAGCCCATCAATCCATTGGGCCTGCCAGCCACTCGGCCCATTATGGCCAAAAGATGTACGCTGTCGGATGACAAGGGCCACTAAGGCGGTTTAACTGCTCCTGTCGTCCGACATAGGAAGCCCCATCAGGATGCCTATAAATACAAGGCATGGCTGATCATTTTAGAGGGGAGGCAAGGAAGAGAGCCAAAGTGAGGATAAAATTCTGAGAGCAATATCAGTAAAATAGGGGGAAACTCTTGCCAAATAGAGTCTCTCTCTCTCTCATACACACACATTCACCTCCCTCCTCACACACACACACTTCAAGGTCAAGACTCCAAGAAGCTTCCTTTGTTGGTGATTGAAGGGGTAGACACCATACTATTGGTGATTCTACCTTGTGGACTACAATAGGTAGCCACTAAACCTTTCTCCCTCTTTTAATAAAGTCTTTAAATATACTTTGCATGCATACTTGCTCTCATACCATGTAGAAATTGGGATTTTGCATGACAAAGGTGGTGGAGAAGTGAATCTTCAATATTCACTTCTCCCCACCTCAGATCTGGACATTTGGTCATCTTAGGATCAATAAAGTTTCAATCTTTGCCTAGCTACATTGGGTTAGGAAGTGATGGCTACTTCAAAGTGGCCATAAAACGTGTGATTTATCACATTTGGTCACTAAAGCCATGTGACCTTCCCATAATACCCACATTATAGTATCATATTACTGTCTACAGTCAATAAATATGCTTGGTTTGCTTGGGGAACAAAGGAGAAACCAAACAGACTGAAGGGCACTGAAACAGGCTCCCCATGTCGTGCGACATAGGTCTCCATGGAGATCCTGTGTCATACGACATGGGACTCCCAGATGGCTGCAATGTCATTCTTGGACTTCAGATCTGCTAGGTTTATCCCCTTTGTGACTCAAAACCTACCTAAGCATCTTCTGGCTCATAAGCCACTATTTGGGTGCCTAAACTCAGTATGGGTGCAACCTATTTGATGGAAGAGGATCGCCGTATGACATAGACGACATCAAAGTCTCTATGTCATATGACATCCGTGTCGACAAAGTCTATCGTGACTTTGTTCACTCCCGTCAATCCCAAACTGAGTTTTAGACCTTCAAATAGTGTCTTTACTGAGTTGAATAAATGTCATTTCATTTACAGAAACTGCTTGGTCTTTGTAATAGGACAATCTGACCAAGAGACATCATGTCGTGCGACAACCTCTACCTAGGAGGTCCTGTGTCGGACGACATGGGAAGTCTCTGGGCAGATTGTCTTACCTTCTGCCTTGTTATGATAATCATAATATGTAAAAGGGTGTGGGCCCCTCTTATGGCTCACAAGTTGTACTCAGCTTCCATATTATCAATGAAAATGTCAAATTTGCATTTTTCACACATCGACACATATTGCACACACACTTTGAATGTCCGAAAATTGTCCAATGTTGATTGAAAGTCTCGAAAGAGGCGTGTTGGGTGAACTCTCTAGTTCTTCCCAAACACGTAACCAGACTCCCGGACTCAAAATCTCTTAAAATAGGTTTTTCAATGTTTTACTCTAAAAACGGCGTGGCGACTCCCAAAACCAAAGTTTTTAAAAACTTGTCGTATCATTTTCAATACAAAAGAAACTCTTTTCAAAAAAGGGGGGAAATGATACAACGATTTCTTGATTGATTTTTCGGGCGAGCGTTCATTCAGCAGGGATGGACCTATAAATCAAAGGAGTAATCTATCATGAACCAACGTAATATAACATGGAGAGTTAAAAGCTTTATAGTGCTCTCCTACTTTTCATAATACATGTCATGCTTGACAATTGACACATCACAAATATTAAGAAAAGTGAATAGACTCATAGATATTGTTTGATTTTGATTTTCCAATGATGCATATGCAGGCAGGGGTGGACCTATAAATCAAAAGAGTAATCAATCAAGGTAAAATGGTGAAACTGTTAGTCTCAAAAAGGAATGTTTACTAAGTGGACACTTAAATCAAGACATAAGGAAATCAAACTTAAATTTATTAGAACAACCACTTGGCTGAATGAAGATTAATTTTAACAAACTCAACAACGGTCATTTTCTCGTTAAAAATACATGGTTTATGGAGATTGAGAGAGAATCTGGAAATTTAGACAATTCTTCTTAAATAATACTCCCTCCGTCCCACTCGAAACTTCAAAAAATATAGTGGTTCATAAATTAAGAAAAAAGTGTCAAAAAGTGATGTCAATCAACCGAACAACTGCTTTACAGAATAAGAAGCTTAAGGACTAATAAAAATTCCCACAATTTCATAATTATTAAAACAGAAGCTCAAAGAACAACCACTAAAAACCCATATTATTTCTATTTATCAACAAAATAAGCAGCTTAACAACAATAATGAAAACCCAAAATTGATATCAATCATCCGAAACAACTGCTTTACAAACAATTCTAAGAACCGACAAACAACCCTAGTGAATTAATTTTTCAATCAAATAGTAGAGAAAAAATACCAGTAGTAATTTCAAAGCAATCCCAAAG
The DNA here is from genome assembly GCA_022495995.1 of Adenophora triphylla var. japonica. Classification (NCBI taxonomy): domain Eukaryota; kingdom Viridiplantae; phylum Streptophyta; class Magnoliopsida; order Asterales; family Campanulaceae; genus Adenophora; species Adenophora triphylla. The sequence continues at coordinate 52,324 of JAFEMH010005220.1, read as the reverse complement.
CTACAAAGGAAAGGATTGAGAGAGGGGCTGACCTGTGAGAAAAAAAGGAATTGGGAGCGAAGATGAATCAACGGAGACAAGGCCGTCGATCGCTCGAGCAGTAACGCCTCAGAGCTAGGGTTGTGGCTGTGTTTCGTCTCAGGATGAAATTGATCGAAATAGGGAAGATATGGTTTTGTGTTGGTGGGTATTAGAGGGCTGCTGCTAATGACACATCATAGTTTTTAAGCTAACCCAATATCATTCATTACATGAAATGTAATTTATGCATTAATAGATGGACTTTCAATTTTGTGGGTGATTTTAGCATATCTTTTTTAGTTTTTATAAATATTAACAGTGAATTAAATTAGGCACGAGAAAGGAAAAATATTTGACGATGGATTTTTTGTTTCTGAAAAGAACCATTTTGCTATAAATTAACTTCATAGTAAATAAGGTATATTTTTTGTAGCAAAATGTTAGCTCTTCAACTATGGAATAAATTCGTAGAAAATGATCTTTAATTCATCGCAAATGGTTAAAAAGTTTTTGGCTTGGCGGGAAAACTAGGGCGCCTAAATTTTGGCTGCCGTTTCACGACAAATTGTTTTATTTTGCTACTGTATTTAAACATTTTGCTATAAAATATATTTTGTTGATAATGTGAGAGAATTGTCTACAAAATAAAATTTTTGTCGCTAAATAAGAACTTTAAACTATAAAATATTTTTGTAGCTAAAAAAATCGTAGCTAAATCCACAATTTCTTGTAGTGTTTGTAAAAAAATGAAATGAAGGATGGAAGAAAATTGGCTAAAAAAATATGTTTAGGGGTTACGTTTTTTTCAAAATTGATGTTCATTTTGGACGTAATTATCTTGAAAATGAATATAATTTGGAACAAATTTCATTGAAAATAGATATATATGCATTTTGGCTCAATTTTTTGAATATATTTATATTGATACAGATGAAGCATGCATGTGCGTTTATTATCTTATGTGCTCCATCATCTCTGCCCTATCCTCAAATACAACAATATTGGGGGAATCGGACACAATCCTATCTATCCTTGTGGAATTTGGGTATTGAAGGAACATCCGAGTACGATCATAACTTCTCAACCTCTTTCCTATATCATCCAGGGTCAGTATCAACCAGGGTCCCCTCTCTCTTCGGTAAACTCTCAGATTGCCGGTGTGATACCCATAACGGAATCGGGGGGAATGGTCCCAAGAATGAGCCATTTCTAGGGGGAATCAAAGATCAATGGGGGAGTTTATTCAATATTCAAAGGAATGCAGACAAAACAACCGAAAAATCCAAGGAATTCATGCAAGATTCAAAGAAACCCAAACAAACATGCAAGAGAAATCAAAAATTCAAGAGAAGCTTCAAGAGCTCAACAATGGCGGTTTCCAAGATTAAAACTTTTCAAAAAACCCTAGAAATTGCGGATTACAAAGGTAAATCGGTAAAGGAAAGGGTTGTACCTGTTTTTAGTGTTGAGAACGGTCGGAATCGAGAAGTGAACACAACTTCGCCGGAAAAATCAAGCTCGCCGGAAACTGGGTATGATGAAGCTCTGAGATTCGCCGGTGAATTTCTTGCCTTTGCTCTCAAATAACTTGGGTGTGTAAAGGTTTAACTGAAAGGGGTTTTAGCTTTTTATACTCGCCAAATCCCGATCAAACCCATGGGTAAAGTAAATAACGGGTATGGCGCCACCAACATTAAATGTTGGTGACAACTTTCGAGGCGTGACAAGACTGGGGGGCCCCATGTAATCATCAGAATATTAACCGTCAGATATACGAAGTGGCGCCAAGGACACGTGTCAAGCCTGTTCGTATCCCATAAGCCGAGGACGAGATGACTTTCTCCTCGTCCTAAGTCGAGCTAGAAAGTCGGGGGCCACTGAACAGTATAAACCGAGATACGAACATGGGTTTGCCCAAGTTGGGCCCAAATTGATTGGGCCATAAACATAATCGAATACACTAGTATCCATGCTCAATTAGCAGGGCCGAGGTACCTTCCTCGTATGCCGAGGGGAATCTCCTCGGCCTTACCTTGACAACGAGCTCTTCATACTTGGCCCATCATGCTCTGAGACGTCACAAGTGATGAGGAGAGGAAAGTTCTTACCTCGGCATATCATCAAATGACGAGGAAGCAGAATCGTTCACCCCGACATATTCACATGTCGGCCAATCACCAAATGACGAGGAAGCAGAATCACGCATCTCGGCTTACTTGACAATGCCGAGATAAATCATTCATGCTCCTCGGCTTTACGGCTAGCAGATCGTGTAATCCTATCCAAACAAGGATTCATCAGTTATGTTCCAATCAGGATTGTAACCACCTACACCAATTCAAGTCAAACAATGACTCCTTAACAGATATAATTCTCTTAGGATTATATCTTATCTCTTTACAAGTTCAATTCTACATGGATTCTATCAATCCATCCCTATAAATACAAGTCATACGGCCTATTATTTGGTACTTTACTTTTTACAATACAGAAACTCTGTCAATCTAGTTTCTCATACACAAATCGTGAACTTACTCTCACGCCGGAGGGCCTTTAGCCGGACTCGCCCCGAGTTAGTTTACGTGTTTTCTCTTATTTTCAGGCCTTGCAATCTCCGGAGCATCCGAACGCTTGGATTTGGGCTGAATTGACGATTTTGGTATCATCAAACATTTATTTAAATATTCGTGTAATTTGTTACGTATTCCAATATGCTTCGTATTAATATTATTTATGCATCACGCACCCGTGCACTACTAGTTTATTATAAAAATAAAATAGTGACTTTCTTCTTCGTCTTGAAAAAGGAAGTACTACTCCATACTCCATTTGCTTCGGGATTAAAGTCTTTGCTTAAGAGTCAAATATGTCGTCCTATTTGGTGTAATTTTTTTTAAATAAATTACATGAGAAAACGAGCCTTCATTCTGCAGTTTTGACAAATAGTTTTAAATGTGGGTTATTTTGACATTTAAATTTTTAAAATGAAATTATTTTAGAAAAAAAATCCTAAAAATATTAAATTTTACAGTTTTGACCCTCTTAAATTTAGTAAAAAAAATACTACTATATAATAATTTTGACCCCTTTTACAAAAAATTTGGCTTCACCCCTAAGTCCGAACCTAGAAAATGTTGTGAATATAGCCCTCCACTATCAAGCAAACCTACAAGAACGATTAGAGCACACAAAGCAAGGCACAAGAAATAAATCACAAAGAAGAACACAAGAAATTGTTAATCCAGTTCACCAATATGTTTGGCTACGTCTGGGGGCACTACCAAGCCAGGATCTTGCACTATAATTGTTGTATGATGTTACAATGAGTTTAGGAGGCTGAACATTGCTTTAATGTATACTAGGGAATATAAACCTAACCCTAGATGGTCAAGAGAACCGAAAAAATTGCCTAAAACCCGACCCAGGAATCCTTCCCCCCGTCAAGTGCGCGGTCGCCCTCCAGTGAGCGCGGCCGCCCTCAACACACGAGAGACCAGCACCAGTTTCTGCCTCTCAGCGCGGTCGCCCAGAACCTCCAGCGCGGTCGCGCACGAAAGAAGTCCTCCGAGCCAATTGTTTCTGTCCAAGTGCGCGGTCGCGCACCATCACCTGCGCGGCCGCGCAAGACCCCAGAAAACTCCGACGAATTTCTTCCCTCTTGCTCCGATGTCTAGCCCGGTTGGTCCTCTATCCCAACAATCTCCCACCTAGAGATCAACGGCATATACAAGCCCCGTATCCGTTCTCCAACTCATCCTTGGTGTCCTCCTAGTGCTCACCTTGATCATGGTAGTGCCATCCTCCTCTTCTATTCTCCAAGCCCAATTGAAGCTTTGTACAGCTTCAATTTCTCAAGGTTCACAACCTTTGTCAACATGTCAGTCGGGTTCTCCGATCCCAATATCTTCTCCAGCCTTAAGATCTTCTCCTCCAAGAGATGCCTGATGTAGTGAAACCTCAGTTCAATATGCTTCGTTCTAGAATGAAACGCCGGATTTCTAGCCAAGTGAATTGCACTCTGACTGTCGCTGTAGAGAACGTTACCACTTCGCGTCTTCCCAAGTTCACCCAAGAAGTTCTGCAACCATACCATCTCTTTACTCGCCTCTGTCACTGCCACATATTCTGCTTCTGCAGTCGACTGAGCCACGATCTTCTGCAATTTAGAAGCCCAGGAGATTGCCGTACCACCCAATGTGAATACATAACCCGTAGTACTTCTCCTCTTATCAAGATCACTCGATGCCAAGTCCGCATCAACATAACCCGCTAACACAACCTCCTTGCTTGAGAAACACAGAGCCTTACCAGCAGTACCCTTCAAGTAACGCAGGATCCATTTAACCGCTTCCCAATGTTGCTTTCCTGGATTGCCCATAAACCGGCTGACTACTCCCACCGCATGTGCAATGTCCGGCCTTGTACACACCATTGCATACATGAGACTCCCCACTGCTGAAGCATATGGAGTTCTCTCCATCTTGTCACGCTCCTCCTTGCCCATAGGCGAGTCTTTCTCGGATAGCTTGAAGTGCAAACCCAATGGTGTCCCTGTTGGCTTCGCCTCTTCCATACAAAATCTTGCCAAGACTTTCTCAACGTATTCTGCTTGTGAAAGAATCAATAATTTCTTGTGTTCTTCTTTGTGATTTATTTCTTGTGCAAGATCCTGGCTTGGTATTGCCCCCAGACGTAGCCAAACATATTGGTGAACTGGGTTAACAATTTCTTGTGTTCTTCTTTGTGATTTATTTCTTGTGCCTTGCTTTGTGTGCTCTAATCGTTCTTGTAGGTTTGCTTGATAGTGGAGGGCTATATTCACAACAGAAAATTCCTAAATTAGTGGGACATTTACTTGGTATTAAATTAAATTAGCATTATCTTTTGAAGATTGGTTCTCAGTTTCTACATATCTAACTTTAGCATATGCACGCATGTTCCTATACCATGAGTGTGTAGTTTATTAATTTAATTGTACACGTTTTCTTCTCTTAGGATGAAGTGGTCTTCCCACTATGTTCATTTTCGTAAACTACACTATGTGTTCTTCTCTTACTCCATCTATTAATATTATTAAAATGTTTATTTCACCATCGTCAAACTCAATTGACTATAATTTATAAAAAAAAAATAAAAAAAATAAAAAAAATAGTGACTTCCTTTATGGAGACGAAAAAGGAAGTACTACTCCACACTCCATTCGCTTCTGGATTAAAGTCTTTGCTTAAGAGTCAAATAAGCCGTCCTATTTGGTGTAACTTTTTTAAATAAATTACATGAGAAAACAAGCCTTCATTCTGAAATAAAAGAAGTCTAGTTAATTTTACTTTGAAATTAAGCTTTCTGCACAAACAAATTATTTGGTGTAATTTACTTTGAAATTAAGCTTTCTGCACAAAGCTTAAGGAAAGTATTTGCTCAATGGAGAATATATTTGGGTAATTCTGTTGTCTATGTTTCTTGTATAAATCATCTGCTGTTTTTGTGTTACTGTGTTTATTGTTTGCCTTGAAATGATTATTTTTGGGCAAATTATAGTCTCATGGTTCATTTATCAGTGCAAGTATTTAAGGTAAATTTATATATGGTTATTTATCGTTGTTATTTAGATTTTTTGTTTTTTTTAAAAAAAATGATTTTTATAGTTGAATTATCAGAATGTTTTCTTAGTTTGATAGTTCAACCACGATAGGCCGACTTGAATAATAATTTAACCATAAGAGTTATTTATCAGTGCAAAAATAACCATGAGACTATAATTTAGACTATAATTTGCCCAAAAATAACCATGAGATTATAATTTAACCATAAGAGTTATATTTTTATAGTTGAATTACTGGAATGTTTTTTTTATCACTCCATACATATTTCTCCCTCCTTCACGAAATGAGTTATATTTTAATTTTTGTGATCTATTCAATATAATTTTAACTCAAATTTTTTAAAATTTTGATTAGCCTAATTTTTTCAATTAATTCTTAAAATTAACTAAGATAATCAAAACTTTATAAGTTTTTACTCATAATTCATTTAAGTTGATTGTCAAAATAAAAATTAAAAAATGCACTAAGTGAGTGAGGTGGCGGACGGTTGCATGGCGCCGCTAGTTTCCACCGACAACTCTCGTCTCTTTGACTGCACAAACCTAACCTAGGACTAATATTTTCTTCATCTCAATCCTTATTTCTTAATTACTCACTTTTGTGTTTTTTTAGTTTTCTTTTTCATGAATAGTTAATAAAAAATCAAATAAATTGGTCATCAAAGTTAAAATATAATTATATCTTTTAGATGTATTTGATATGTGAGCTTAATAACTACTCCCTCCGTCCCTAAATGTTTGTCCCATTTTCCCTTTTTCTTTGTTCCAAAAAATTAGTCCCATTTTCAAAATTAAAGCTTCAAAATCACTAAATTTTCAAAACTTGTAACATTTAGGGACGGAGTATTACATAACGGCGGTGTATATTATCAATAATTTTCAAAGCGTTCGTAAAAATAACCAAAATTAAAGCTTCAAAATCACTAAATTAAAATGTTTGAAAAGTCAAATGGGACAAACATTTAGGGACGGAGGGAGTATAATACTCTCCCTCTGATCCACGGTATGAGTCTATTGTCATGCTATTTAATTTTGTATTTTTATGTTTTTATTTCTCATGATTTATTAAGGTACTTTTCTTCTTTAAAAAAAATACTCCCTCCGTCCCACTTCAATAGAGACCAACTTTTTGGGTGTGGGAATTAAGGAAAAGTGATGTAAGAAAAAGAAAAAGTTAAATATTGTGAGTATGAAAAATTAAATAGGAGAGAGAATGAGTGGGAGGAATAGTTAGGAGAGACAATGTTGTGAGTGAAAAAGTAAAATAGGAGAGAGAATGAGTGGGGTAAATAGTGAAGATTCCTTTCCATTTTGAAAAGTATCAATTGAAGTGGGACGGACCAAAAAGGAAATAAATATCAATTGAAGTGGGACGGAGGGAGTATATTTTGAAGATGAAAGGAAAAACTTGAAGGAAACAAGTTATCCCGTGCGATGCATGGCTTATTGAATTTTATTATTTGATAGAGTAATATAAAATGTTACAATTAACACCACCTCCACCTCCACCTCCACCTCCAGGGTTGAATTTTATTGAGACATGTAAACAGTGGCGGATCTATGTAAAATTATTTGGTGTTGCGTGTACGTTCTAAAAAAAAAAACAAATAATGGCGCTAAGCAATTCTTGGTGGACCTTCAATTTTACCAATTTTTTTCCTTATTCCATTGTGAGTGAGTTTTATTCCACTTACAATTGTGTAGGCCTACATTTAAAAGAATCTGTTAATAATACTACAGTATATTAATGTTACAGCCCAATTATTTAACAAAACCCAATTGAGCCCAAACCCTTTAGGTCTCCATATAAATATCAAAGTGTTGCCCCTTCTTCCCCTAAAAATAATGCAGTGCCGTCCCTAAATAAAGTGATTGTTCGGCCGCCGATCTTCACCACCAATTTGTGCAACAACGCTACCTTCTCCCACCCTCTCTCTACAACCGATCAATTTAACACCAATACGACCGTCTCTGCCTCCTCTTTCTCGTCCTACCACCTCTTCTCTACCATCTAGCAGTCCAACTTCAACCATTTTCGTCTCTATCTCTGTCTTCTGGTGTAATGCAACCTTATTCCGGCTACATTGAATGACAATTTTCATCTTCTCAATCTTCAGTTAACTCAAATTCTCAATCTTCAGTTAACTCAAAACACAGCACTTACATTATTTCCAAGAATGAAAAACAATTAAGGAATCAGCATAGAGGAGGAGTTTCATATCTCGCTAATTTTTTTTATTTTTTATTTTTTGGTGTTGCCTAGGCAACACCTGGCACAACTACAGATCCGCCCCTGCATGTAAATTGGTTCAAAATGACATTAATATGAAAAATTATTTTAATAATTCAAATATGATTTTATTAAGGAAATCAAATAACTATATTTCCATTTAACTTTAGCTTAAATGATTTTTAAGTTTAAAACTAAAGCAATAAGATTTATTTATTATTTTGAGAAATCGATATCATTAATTAGAATAAAGTTGAATATAGTTTTCTCAGTCTCGTATTTTAGAAAGTAATTTTAACATACCCATTCCATTGAAAAATAAACAAACGGAGAAGAAAAAGTAGGAAAAAAATGTGTGGTGTGTGGAAACAGAGAGAGAGAGAGAGAGAGAGATGATGTTGTGGTAAATTAAATTCAATTCGGTGGGAATATATAGGGAGTACATTTATTTCAGAACAATTAATGCAGATATTTAAGTATTTATAGTAATAAGTTAATTAATTGATTGGGAATTTGCTTCATAAATTTCTTTTGTAACAAATCACTTCCTATTAAGTTCTTCATTGTATTAAAATGCCTCATAAATTCTCATGTTGTATTATGTATAATACAACATTTGGTTATGCAGTAGTTTAAAATCATAATACTGCATCCACACCACCGTCTTCGCCACAGCCCAGCTCCGCCGCTGCCGTCTGCTATCGCCGCATGCTGGAATCCGGTCAATTTTTGCCGGAATCCGGTCAATTTTCACATGAATCCGGTAATTTTGGCCGGAATCCGTTCGCTGGAGGTCGGAATCTGGTCGCCGGTCCATGGGCTTCGGACTCCGGTCATCGGCGGCCGCCGGAATGCAGTATTATGGCCTTAATTGATGTTGTATTTTCGAAACATAATACAACATTCATAATACAACATTAAAATGAACTTATTGAGCATAAATTTAAAAAAAAAACAAAAAATTATGGGACAATGACCTAATTGATTTAATAAATGAAGAATGATATCAGCAAGTGGTTTTGGAAATATTAAACGTGGTGTTCCCAAGTGTCCCAAAATGATGTAAACGGTAATTGTTTTAGTGATTTTTTTTCAAATAATTCATTTTTTAAAATAATATTTTCCAAAATGACAAACCTTAGAAAGTATTTACCAAAATGACCAATTTTTTAAATATGCCACTACTAGTAACGATTTTATAAATTTCTCACTTAAACTCGCTACTGTGAATAGCGAATTTCAATTCCTAATTTATTTTCTTTGTATTTTATGTAAACAATTTTGAGAATTTCATGAAAATTTTATTAAAATTTAAACCCGCTAATTTTAATAGTGAGTATAATTAAATTTGTAATTAGTTTAAAAGCAGAATAAAGACATAAGTTTAAGATAAAGATGATGTATCTTTCAGTGTTTAGAGACATTTTCTGGAAAGTTGTAGCAGTAACAATATTGACTGACATTGTTGCACTGATCATCAATTGAAAAACCTAAACATGCACGTCTCTAGCCAGAAGCTTCCATGAACCCTATAAATACCACTTCACCATTTCCACACAAACACACACTTAGCAATACATCCCTAGTAGTAGTGATCACTTCAGTGCCATCATCTAGCTATACTAACTAAGTTCCCATGGCAAACAAAACCATTTCCGCAACTTTCTTTCTCATTCTCTTCCTCGTTGCCACCTTCGGTTAGACATAGTCCTTTATATTTTTCTTTCTTAATTATGTTACTTTTCTCACTATGCATTGTATATAACTGTTGTAGCGACAGATTTGTTGCTATATGCTACCAACTATACAAACTTTAAAAATAACTCATTTCTGAGCATAAAACTGTTGTTGTAGTGACAGATTTGCTAGTTGCTCTGCAGTAGTCCAAAATACAATACTTGAACATCTTGACATGTACTATTTTTTATCAGTATACACTAATGCTTTTTTTATGTTTTGTGGATGCATGCAGAGATGGGGACGGTGAGAGGACTTTGTGAGAAGCCGAGTCAGACATGGTCAGGAAACTGTGGAAACACAAGACACTGTGATGATCAATGCAAGAGCTGGGAAGGTGCTGCCCATGGTGCTTGTCATACCCGCAAAGGCAAGCATATGTGCTTCTGCTACTTCCCTGGCTGCCCAACTGCCCAGCAACAGAAAGAGCTCATTGAGGCTGCTAAAAAGGCTCATGCTGCGCAGACCAAGAATTAAGCTGCATGGATGCATGCAGTAGTGGATGGTCAATCAGTTGATTTCTGATTGAGTTCTTCAGTACTCATGTAGTAGTGCTAAATAATGGAAAATGGTTCTTGTAATCAAGTATTTTTCTGGATTTGATCTCAATAATGTTTTGTCTGTAGGGACAATGTTTTAATGGGTATTTTTCTTGTACTTTGGTTTGATATATGGCATGCATTTCCACCGTGAGCGAAAATGTGTCCGAATACTGGTTAGTGTGATCCATTTTTTTTTTTAATGTTACTATATACGGCTTAACTAAATTTTTGCCTATATATACTCAAAAGCCAAGACTACATTATGGAGAACTACAATATACTCCATCCGTCCTATTTCACTCAATACCAATTTTTTGGGTACAAAAATTAAGGAAAAGCAGGAGAGAGAATTAATGAGAGAAAATGTTTGTGAGTATGAAAGTAAAGTACGAAAGATAATGAGTGGGGAGAATAGTAAGTTGGTTAGTATTGTGAGTATAAAAGTTTACCGTCTTGAGTAATATCAAGTGAAGTAGAACGGCTCAAAAATGAAAATTGATATCAAAGAAGTGGGACGGAGGAAGTATACTTCTAATTGATTTCAGAAGATGCAGTAAGGCAGGAAGCACTGTTGGAAGAAATGGAATTAGAGAATACCTAATGACAAGGAAGGAAAATATTTGGAGTGCTTGCGCAAGATACGCAACCCCCAATTGCAGCTACTCCAAATGCATGTCCATAATTTATGAAAACGTGAGTTTTGTGAGAACATATTTGTTTCCTTATTTCAAAAGACTTCTATATGGTAAGAAGATTTTGGGACTTTCATGAAAGATTTATTATTGTCCTACTTTGACTAGGAGATTGTAAATATGTAAATATCTTTTATTTATGTACATAGTTTATATTAGGACTAACCTACTAATAGTTTATTTCCCTTGTGAGTGTATTTATGTTTTCTTATAGGAAAAGAGATCTCACAAAGGAAGATGTTGATTTTCTCCATGGTGCATTATAAATACAAGACATTCAGCACAAGAGAAGCTGCGGATTTTTAGAGAGAAAATTACTTATTCTTCATAGTATTCGACACTGTGTATTTAGGTTGTGAGTGAAGGTTGTGCCTTACATCCGTAACTCACATCTAGTTTTTCATAGAGTTCTCTTGTTTTACTTTCGACTAGAATAGATCCTACTTGGGAAAGGGGAGTTGTTCTTGTAGTAGAAGGTGATTAGAACTCGTTTAGTATTTTCATATTTTAGTTTTTCAATTATTTGTTTTTGTAAGAAACAAAAGTTTTTATAGTGAAAAGTTTTTGGGCGTAAGCCTAGTTTGCTGATCTCATAGATCAGTAAGCGTAAATAATTCTTGAGTTATTGCTTTTAATTTGTTTTATTCCGCTGCATTATCTGTGGATGTGTGGACAGTTGTGAGACACATCTGTACTCACATCCGTTGTCTGTTGTGTGATTCAAGTTTCCTAGCTACACGAAACTTTCAATTGGTATCAGAGCCAACTCTCGATATATTACTGAGTGTTGATCCAGAAAGTGTAGTCATTATGGAATGCCAAAATCACCAAAATAGGCCTCCTGTCTTGGATGGTACGAACTATTCTCTTTGAAAGTCTAAAATTCGTAATTACATCAAAAGTATTGATGAAAGGACTTGGATGTGTATCCTTGTTGCATGGCAACCTCCTACTGTGGAGAAGAAGCCTCCCTCTGGTGTTGGTGAGTCTATTTTCGAAAGAAATCCTGAAGAGCAATGGACTCTTGAAGAAATTCAGGCTGCAAATTATAATTCGAAAGCTATGGGTGCTATTTCCAGCCATGTTTCTGGGAATATGTACAAGCTTAACACTAATGAGAGTGTAGCCAAAACTGCTTGGAATATTTTGCAAACTCAATGTGAGGGAGCACCAAGTGTAAAAGCTATGAGGCTTAGGATTTTATTAGATAGGTTTGAGTTGCTTCGAATGGAAGAAACTGAGGACATTGTGTCATATGCTGCTAAGATATATGAGATTTCAAATGAATGCACAAGTCTGGGAGAATCTATCTCCAATGCAAGACTTGTAAGTAAGATTTTGAGAACCTTGCCTGAGAGGTTCAATATTAAAGTGGCTGTGATTGAGGAAACTAATGACACAAATACCGTAGGTCTAGATAAAATAGAAGGAATATTGACTGTGTTTGAGCTAAACCTTGAAGCTCAGAAAAAGAACAAAACACACAGTCTTGCTCTCAGAAGTGCTGCTGCATTACCAAAAGAGCTTGTGAAATTATCCTCTGAGATTGACAAGTCAAATCTTGAAGATGAGGATGTAGCTTTTATTTCAAAGAAATTCAGTTCTATACTGAAGAATAAAAGGATGAGTAAATTTCCAAATAGACCTACTCAGTCTTCTTTGAAAAGCCAAAACCTAGCACTGATAATGGATTCAAGAAACCAAGCTTTGAAAATAACAAATCCTCTGAGTCTGTTCAATGTAGGGCATGTTGTGGCTTTGATCATTATGCCAATGAGTGTGCTAACACACTTAAAAAGAAAGGAATGAGCTTAACTGCTACCCTTAGTGACAGTGAGGATGAAGATGAAGTGGCTAACATGTCTATTATCAATTGCCATTCTGTGTTTAATGCCTTCTGTGCAGATATAGAAGATGAAGTTCCTGAAAATTCCTTGGATGTGGTCTCAGATGTGTACATATCTGGTGTCACATCTGACCTAGTGCTGAATTGTTTCACTGTAAAAGGAGATTCTGATGATGAAGATAGGGACATTCCCTATGAGGAACTTTTTGCAACTTACAAGGAATTGCATACAGATTGGATGAAAAGATTGGACAAGATTGAGGTACTTGTTGAGGTAAATAAATCTCTTTCTGATAAATTGGCTGCTTGTGAAGATGAAAAAGCTGTTCTTTCAAAAGAAAATGATGTTCAAAAAGATACTATTGCAAGACTTGAAGTCCTTGTGACCAAAAGAGAAGTTGACCTTGAAAAATTCAAAAATGAATGTGAAAAAAGCTGAAAATACTTTTACCAAGTTAAACAAAAGTAAAATGAAACTTGAAGAAGCCTTTTCTATAGGTCAACGTGACAAAACTGGTTTGGGTTTTAAAAATAATTTTGTAAAGGAGGGATGTGAGGCTTCTACCTCAAAAAGTGTGAAAAAACAAGTTTTTAAAGAAAAAGTCATTTTGAGCGAGAAAAGACCTAGGAAGAGGCACTACATCTGCCACTACTGCCTAGCTCCTGGTCACATTAGGCCCTTCTGTTACAAACTCAAGGCTGATAAAAAATCTGATCACTTCAATCAGCCTCAGATGTGTGAGAAGATGTATGCACATCCGAACACACATCCTGGTAATCTGAGACCTCTGCAACCCAAAAAGAATGTTGTAAAATAGTGGGTGGCCAAACCAATTGCCACCTGCAATGTTGTTTACTCTTCCTTCAAGAGTACTGTCTCTGGCTCTTGGTATTTTGATAGTGGGTGCTCTAGGCACATGACTGGAAACCATGCAGTCCTTCTTGACTATGAAGTGATTAATGGAGGGAAAGTAAATTTTGGTGGAGGTGCTCAAGGAAAAATTGTTGGAAAAGGAACCCTAGATGTCAAGGGTCTCCCAAAACTGCACAATGTGTACCATGTGAAAGGCTTGAAAGCCAACCTAATAAGCATCAGTCAACTGTGTGATAATGATCTCTATGTGAAGTTTGATAAGCACTTGTGTGAAGTGTTTGATAAAGATAATAAATGTGTGTTTACTAGTCCTAGATCTGCTGACAATTGTTACCAATTTGGTGACAATTTTTCTTGCCTAAGCTCAAAAGCTAATGATGTCAATCTGTGGCACCAAAAATTAGGGCATGCTAGCTGTAGAACTCTGGAAGAACTTCAAAGGTTTGAAGCTATAAAAGGCCTCCCTAAACTGAACTTCAAGAACCCTGATGTCTGTGGTTCATGTCAAAAGGGAAAGCAAACAAAAGCATCACATAAAAAGATCCAACAATGCTCCACTTCTAGGTGTTTGGAGATGATTCATACTGACTTAATGGGACCTATTGAAGTAGAAAGCTTTGGTAGGAAAAAGTATGCCTTTGTGTGTGTTGATGATTATTCTAGGTATACTTGGGTAATGTTCTTAAGAGAAAAATCTGAAACAATTGGAGAATTCAAGAATTGGTACAAAAGGGTGAGAAACCTTTATGGTCTTAAGACTGTGAGAATTAGGTCTGACCATGGCACTGAATATGAGAATCAAATGTTCACTAATTTTTGCAATTCTAAGGGAATCACTCATGAGTTTTCTACACCAATCACTCCACAGCAAAATTGAATTGCTGAAAGAAAAAATAAAACTTTGCAAGAAATGGCTAGGGTCATGTTAGGTTTCAAAAACCTGTCCAAAAAATTTTGGGCAGAAGCTTTGAACACTGCTTGCCACATTGGCAATAGGTTGTTTCTAAGGATTGGTAGCACTTTCACTCCATACCAAATCCTCCTTGGAAAGAAGCCAACTGTGAAATATTTTCATGTGTTTGGATGTGTTTGTTACATTCTCAATGATAGAGAATACCTGTCCAAGTTTGATTCAAAGAGTGACAAAGCAATTTTCATGGACTATTCCACTAATAGTAAAGCTTACAGAGTTTTTAATCTCAAAACTAAGACCATTATGGAATCTGCTAATGTTATTTTTGATGACTCACTTGATCTTAACCTCAAGACTGCTGAGGATGATGTTTCAGGATGCTTACTGGATTGGAAGGATGAAGAAACAGGTGCTGAAAAACCAAAAGATGCTTCCAGTGCTGAAAAACATGCTGAACCTGATAAGGATGTAACCAAGGATGTGGACACATCTGCATCCACATCTGACCACATCTGCTCCCACATCCACTCAAACTCCTGTAACTGAGGACAGTTCCTCTGATTCTGATCAGGATGATGCTCCAGAAGATAATGTGGATGGGTGTGTGGATAGATCAAAGGTCATTCCTTCTAAAATCCAGAAAAACCACCCCACTTCACAAGTTGTGGGAGATGTGCATGCTCAAGTGAGAACTAGACAAAAGGACAAAAGGACAAAGTCGATTATAGAAAGATGGCTGGTTTATGGAGTTGCTCCTTAGCATACTCCCAGGTAAGCTTTTGTTGTTTTGTTTCAAAAATTGAACCTAAGAATGTTGCTGAAACATTGAAAGATGCTGACTGGATTCTTGCTATGCAAGATGAATTGATTCAATTTGAAAAGAATGAGGTGTGGACTCTTGTTCCTAGACCCTCACATGGTAATGTCATAGGAACCAAATGGATTTTCAAGAACAAAACTGATGAGCAAGGTGTGATCACTAGAAATAAAGCTAGGTTAGTTGCTCAAGGTTATACTCAAATTGAGGGAATTAATTTTGAGGAGACATTTGCTCCTGTTGTAAGAATTGAGTCCATTAGGCTTTTGTTAGCCATTGCTTGTTACCTCAAGATTACTCTACATCAAGTGGATGTTAAGAGTACTTTTCTAAATGGGATATTGAATGAGGAAGCCTATGTTGAACAACCTAAAGGCTTTGTGGACTCCAAACATCCTAACCATGTGTACAAGCTGAAGAAAGCTCTGTATGGGCTAAAGCAAGCCCCTAGAGCTTGATATGGTAGGTTGACTGACCATTTGCTTCAACTAAGATTCAAGAGAGGTGAGGTCGACAAAACTTTGTTTGTGAGGAAAAATAAAAAGGAGATTCTTGTGGCACAAATCTATGCAGATGATATTGTGTTTGGGTCAAACTCTGACCCTATGCTAGCTGAATTTGTGGATAGCATGACTTCCATATTTGAGATGAGTATGGTAGGTGAGTTGAACTTTTTCTTAGGCTTACAAATTAAGCAATTCAAAGATGGCATGTTCATCTCACAATCTAAGTATGCCAAGAATCTTGTGAAAAAGTTTGAGCTTGAACACTCTTCACATCAAAGAACCCCAATGGGATCTTCCCAAAAGCTAAGTCATGATTCAGATGGTGAGAGTGTTGATCAAACACTGTACAGAAGTATGATAGGAAGTCTGCTTTACCTCACTGCAAGTAGACCTGATATTATGTACAGTGTGTGTCTCTGTGCAAGATACCAAGCCAACCCTAAGGTGTCCCATCTGAAAGCCTTGAAAAGAATCATTAGATATGTGAGTGGGACTGTGAACCTAGGACTGCATTACTCTAAAGAAACAAACACCAATTTGGTTGGGTACACTGATTCTGATTGGGCTGGAAATAGTGATGATAGAAAGAGTACCACAGGTGGATGTTTCTACCTAGGAAATAACCTTGTGTCTTGGTATAGTAGGAAGCAGAATTGTGTGTCTTTATCCACTGCTGAGGCTGAATATGTTGCCCTTGGGAGTTGCTGCACACAACTGCTTTGGATGAATCAAATGTTGAAAGATTATGGATTGAATAGCAAAGTTTTGACTGCTTTTTGTGATAACAAAAGTGCCTTGGACATATCTAAAAACCCTGTCCAACATTCTAGAACAAAGCACATTGATATTAGACATCATTTCATCAGAGATCTTGTAGAACAAAAAACTGTGTGTCTGGAATTTGTTGGGACTGAAAATCAATTGGCTGATATATTTACAAAGGCATTAGATTTGGAGAGATTTTCCTCCTTGAGGAAGTCTCTTGGTTTGTGTGATATCTAAGGTTGTGAGCACAAATGTGTCTCACATCCTCTAACACATCTGTATATTAGATTAACTGAAAAAAAATCAAAAATATCATGCATTAGCACGAAATTTCTCAGTGTGGTCACTTGTGAGTCTTCATCTTGACATTGTTTTTGATCACTTAATTGTGAGCACTTCCTGTTCATGTCATCTTTTGATGACTTGATATAACCTTCCTAGGTATCTCACAGTGGGTGCAATAAAAAAGAAAAATTATATGTGAGAAACAGCTGCTTCACCCTTAGTATGAAGTCAGACTATTGTGATCAAGTGATTTTCATAAGAAAACTTGAAATCAAAACTTGACAAGATCATTGGGAAAAAGGGCTATCTTTGGGATCAAGTAAAGTGAAAGCTACTCACAATGCAAAAATCCACAACAAAAAAATAAATAAATAAATTGGTGGATGCATCCTAGAGGCTGTGCAGATTGGATTATTGCTCATTGACTTTTTGTGATCTAAATGTGTCCCCAAATGTGACTCACATCCTATGCCACATCCATAAGCTGAGAATATTTCCATCACCTGTGTGTTTGCATCATGCTAGTCATACTGCATTTTAGGACATATAGGAGCTTTGTAAATATACTAGTTAATTAATTTTCTTTCTTAATTCATTCTTTGATTTTATAGGTTTTTGATCTCCAATATCTTTTATGAAAGAAAAGGTGTGTATCATTCCTTGTTTGAAAAGGTTGGAAAATTCGATTGGGATTCCTTTTTAAAATAAAGATATGGCTGAATTATTTTTGTTTCCATAAAAATCTATCAAAATCTTGTTTTATTTTAATCTCCAATTTCTTCGAAATTGGTTGTGTGTGGTAATCTCAAAGGTTTCTAGCCGTTGGAGGAATCCTAAGGAATTTGGGTTATGTGAGACCTTTTTGAAGAAGGATTCCAAGTTTCAGTTGGAAAGGGGGAGCTGTGAGTATTTATTAGACCTCACATCCGTCCCATCCCCCATAAACCCTTGCTAAAATCTTTTGTTCTTCATTCTCTTTGCACACAATCTCACACGCATTGCATTAATTCCTCTTCCACTGTTCAACCTAACCCCCAATCTCTTGTTTAAATGGCTGATCACGCTAACATTCATGAGGAAGATGTCCTAGTTATTGAGCCTCTTTCAATCGCCATTGTTGAAGCTCCAGTTACCGCAAACCCTGTGATTTCCAAATTTCTTGCTGAAATTCCTCCTCCCTCTTCCTCGTCGAGCTCCTCAATGGAACGATCTCCCTCAAAATCCCCTACATTAGAAATATTGTCTGTTCCACCAACCTCTGAAAACCCTAAGGCTCCAATCTCTCCGGTTTCACAACCATCGATTGTCGCCCCTGTTTCTGCCTCTGTAGAACCTTCTTCGACCAAGAAGAGGAAGCTAACCCCAGCACAAACCGTGGGCCATGCTACGAACCCTGTTCCCCAACGTAACCTACGTCGATCGCATAGGGTTAAGAAGCTGTCAGAGTCTGACAAGGTTAAGAATTTGAAGAATCCTAGTGGCAAGCCCTCTATCGCCATTACTCTCAAAGAAGAAGAAAAAGAAGAGGTAATTGCTCCTCTTGTTAGAACTAGGGCTCAATCTGCTAATCCTCCTCCCTCAGTTGTTAACCCTGTTATTGCTCCTTCTGAAACTGTTCCCCATGCTGAACCCATTGATCCTGTTCCATCATCACCTGTTGAGCCTTCTGATCCCATTATTCCCATTACTGCTCCTACTCCTGTGGTTAATACTCCCATTCCTGCTGTTGATGCTCCTGTCCCTGAGGACACAAATCCTGTTGATGACACTTCTGTGTTTAGTGATGAGGAGCCCTTAGCAAATATTTTGATGGAGTTGAAAGGAAAGAAAAAGGTGGCTGCTACTGACCTAGAGCCCATTGAAGAAGAAGCCTATGAATCTGAGTCTAGCTATGACAGTGATGATACAGCCTCAGATGTCAATTTCAAGCTAGGGAAAGATGAGCTTGAACAAGAGAAAGAGGACCAAGAAAAGGATACCTCTTCTAGTGATGAGACAGAGGTGGAATCTGTCAAAGTTCAAGCTGCTGCAAAGAATGTGTCTGAAGATGTGCACACATCCAGACGCAAATCCACCAGAAAGAAGGCTATTAAGGATACTTCCTCAACTCTTTCCATTACTCCTGCCCCTAAACCCTTTTCTAAGAATTTTTTAACCAAAAATGCCTCTGAAAGGTTTGGCCTAATTTCCTCTAAGGCCTTTATTGTGGTGATGAAAAGAGATAGGGAAACTTTTTTCAATTTGGGAATGGATAAATTTTTTGAAGAGAGAGGCATGTTTTTAACTGTGGATCACCCTCTCCCATTCTATCCTAAGATGGTGTATGAATTTTATGCCAATTTGCCAAAGTGGTTAGATAAATGTTACTCCTCTCCCCTCTCTGTCTATGTTAGAGGAAAGTTTGTCCCATTTTCCCCTGTTGTGATCAATGATTTTCTTGGCTTAGATGATATCTTGGATGAGTTAGTTACTATTTCTGATGATGATCTTGTGTCTGCCATCACCCATGGCAAGGTAACCACTTGGCCTGTGAAGCCAAAAGATTTGGGAAGTGGCTCTTTATCCTCCCTTTATTGTTTCCTTCATTCTATTCTAGTTGCCAATCTTTGCCCCTCAAATAACAAGACCTCAGTTACTAGGGTGCAAGCTGACCTTCTGTATAGATTGGGCATTAAGAGGAATATCAATTTTGGAGATTTTATTTTTAGGAAAATCTGTGCTTATGGAGAGTCACCCTCTTAGAGGTGGTCTTTACCTTATCCCTCTCTAATCTCTCAAATTCTGATTGCCAATGGTGTTAAGGCTGAGAAAAATGAAGATAAGGTTGAAAAATTTGAGTTGTTTAAGAAGACCAAAATCCTTCTAGACCCTAAGCAAAGATATGTTGATCTCCCTTTGGGTGTTGTACCAGAAATTGCTATGCCAGATGTGGACACAGCTGAACCCACATCTGAAGATCCTTTTGAAGCTCAAATAAAGGATTTGGATGCTGAGATTGCAATTGTTGAAGCTCAAGTTCAAACCTCCACTGCCCATGTCAATAATCTTAAAGCCCTTAAGGATAGACTCCTCAGATGGCATGCTAAACTTTCTGCTCAAAAAGGGGGAGAATCAAGTTCTAATCCTGCTGCTGCTACTGGAAGTGAAGTCTGGGATGCTGCTGTTGCTGCTGCAGCTATGGCTGGCTTTAAATGGAGATAGTGGGAACTTTAATTTAGGGGGAGAAGACTTAATGTTTTTATTGTTTTTGCTCTGATGGTTGTTAAGACAATTTTTAATTTCTGTTTTAGTTTTTAATTTTTAAAACAATGGGGTGTAATAGTTTTAATTAGAATGTTGCTGAATGGGTGTTTTTCATTTTTTAATGAACTGCTGGTATTTTGCTCTAACTTGTTTCATGCAGTTTTTATGTGTGGATGTGTATACACATCTGGACACACATCCATTTAGGGGGAGTTATGTTTATCTCGGTTTTTGTGGACATAAATTGTGTTTATCATAAATTTTTGGTTTTGACCAGAAAATCCAAAATAGGGGAAGATTGAAAACGTGAGTTTTGTGGGAACATATTCATGTTTCTTTATTTCAAAAGACTTCTATATGGTAAGAAGATTTTGGGACTTTCATGAAAATTGACTAGGAGATTGTAAATATGTAAATATCTTTTATTTATGTACATAATTTTATATTAGGACTAACCTACTAATAGTTTATTTTCCTTGTGAGTGTGTTTATGTTTTCTTATAGGAAAAGAGATCTCACAAAGGAAGATGTTGATTACGTGAAGATCTTCTCCATGGTGCATTATAAATATAAGGCATTCAGCACAAGAGAAGCTGCGGATTTTTAGAGAGAAGATTACTTATTCTTCATAGTATTCGACACTGTGTATTTAGGTTGTGAGTGAAGGTTGTGCCTTACATCCGTAACTCACATCTAGTTTTTTCATAGAGTTCTCTTGTTTTACTTCTGACTAGAATAGATCCTACTTGGGAAAGGGAAGTTGTTCTTGTCGTAGAAGGTGATTAGAACTCGCTTAGTATTTTCATATTTTAGTTTTTCACTTATTTGTTTTTGTAAGAAACAAAAGTTTTTATAGTAAAAAAGTTTTTGGGCGTAAGCCTAGTTTGCTGATCTCATAGATCAGTAAGCGTAAATAATTCTTGAGTTATTGCTTTTAATTTGTTTTATTTCGCTGCATTATCTGTGGATGTGTGAACAGTTGTGAGACACATCTGTATTCACATCCGTTGTCTGTTGTGTGATTCTAGTTTCCTAGCTACACGAAACTTTCAATTTATCATGCCTCCAACATTTTGTGGCTAAAATTAATATTTATAAGATTTTCTGATACTCATCTAAAGCAAAATTAATCTCGAAACATAGATCATTATTATAATAGAACAACCGATTCTCGCTGCAACAATTTTGGATTCCGGAAGCATGTAATAATCTCAATGAGCTCTACATTTATGAAAATCAAATCTAGGATTTGGTACCATATTGGTTATGGTGAGTGAAAAGCAAGGTTGAATGCAAGGAGGTAAATCCAATATCCAAAATATAGTACTCCCTTCGTCCCTAAAAGATTGTCCTGTTGTACATTTTGCAATTATTAAGGAAGAACTTCACCTTCTTGTACCTTAGTACATTTGCACTAACATTTATATCTAAGTTTAGAAATGGAACATACTTTTTGAAACAAGTCAAAATGAAAAATGGAAAATCTTTCAAGATGGAGGGAGTATCTAGCAAGACTTATAAATAACTACTCTAATATTCACCTCGTTTCATAATAAATAAATGTGATCACATTTGACTTGTCAAGTTTTATAATAAATGTCCTCGCATTTTACTTATTAACGTTTTTAAAAAACGTACTCCACTTGTACATTGCTTGTATAATGATTAAATTGCAATAAGCTTATGTTTTTATTTGAAAACGCTACATTTATTTTGAGACTTAACCAAAAAAAATTGAGATATAACAAAAAAAAAATTGTTACATTATGAAATTGAGGAAGTAAGATAGTTGAAAACACTAATAATGGGCGTAAATTTCTCCTTACTGTACGAAGAAACGGGTTTTTTAATATTCAAAAACCTTCAAAATGAATATTCAGAAACCTTCAAAATATTTCTGGATATTTATTTGATGGTTTCTGGATATACATTTGAAGGTTTCTGGATATCCAGAAACCTTCAATAAGAAATTTCTGGATATGCACCTAACACATTTCTGGATATACATTCACATACTTCTGGATATGCACCTAATACATTTCTGGATTGCCAGTTTAAAGTTTCTGGATATTCATTTTGAAGGTTTCTGGATATTCATTTTGAATATTTCTGGATATTCATTTGATGATTTCTGGATATACATTTGAAGGTTTCTGGATACTCATTTTATAGTTTCTGGACATGATCAATTGTGTGTTTTTGGATATTCAATTTGGTAGTTCTCGATATTAAAAAACACGTTTCTTCATAACTTATGGAGAAACGCGTTTCTCCGAAGAGCTACTCAATAATGGGAGAATGTGAAGCACTACTCGATTGGATATAAACAACATACTACTGTGCGAGTAAAATGAGATGTTAATGATTATTTAAACTCAGAATTAATACTTGCTCATTCCTTAATTTTTGAAAAATAAGTATATATTTTCAAGAAAATTTTGTTTCAAAATAAATTTTTATTTTTGAAAAATAAACTTTGTCACTAAATATTTTTTATCAAATTTTTTCACAAATTATTTTCTATTTATACAGATAAATGTATAGAAAGTCGATAACATAAGAATATTTATATATACATCTTTATCATTAAATTATTTAAGAGTAAACATTTCCAAAATATCACTTAAAATAAATTTAGACATTCATATTCATTTAGGTACAGAGTAATGGCGAAGGTAGGTAGGAGTCAAGACCGACTCCCTCGATTTGGAGTTGTGTCACTTTTATTCCTTTCAAAAAAATTAAAATAACACTTCTATCGCTAAAAAATAGTAAATTTTGCAGTTTTGACCCCTTTAAATTTAGAAAAAAAAAAAACCACTATATAATAATTTCGACATATTTGATGTACGCATATGCACGCATATTCCTAGACCAAGAGTGTGTAGTTTATTTTCGTAAACTACACTATGTTTTCTTCTCTTACTCCATCTATTAATATTATTAAAATGTTTATTTCACTATCGTCAAACTCAATTGACTATAATTTTTAAATTTTAGATATTTCTGTACGCCTTTAAAAATATTATTTTTTCACCAATAAAAATATATTCAATAAAAAAATTTTAAATTGTCGAGAGATATCTAAATTTCTATAAATATATAATTAAAATTTGATTACGTTTATTATAAAAATAAAATAGTGACTTTCTTTTTCAAGACGAAAAAGGAAGTACTACTCCATACTCCATTTGCTTCGGGATTAAAGTCTTTGCTTAAGAGTCAAATATGCAGTGCTATTTTATTAGGTGTAATTTTTTGAAATAAATTAAATGAGAAAAGGAGTCATCATTCTGAAATAAAAGAAGTCTAGTTAATTTTGTAATCAATCACTCCATACATATTTCTCCCTCAAAATAAATTTTAATTCTTGTGATCTATTCAATATAATTTTAACTAAAATTTTGATTAACCTAAATTTTCAATTAATTCTTAAAATTAACTAAGATAATCAAAACTTTATAAATTTTTAATCATAATTCATTCAGAGTAATTCTTGTGAAAAACTAGTTTTTTTTTAAAATGTTATAAAAAACTAATTTTCAAAACAATTCATTACTCTTATTAGTTAGACTTAATACTTTAAAACTAGTTTTTTTTTCTTATATTACGAAAAAACTAATTTTTTGCAAGATTTTGACATTCATTTAAGTTGATTGTCAAAATAAAAATTAAAAAAATGCACTAAGGGAGTGAGGTGGCGCCGTTAGTTTCCACGACAACTCTCGTCTCTTTTGACTGCACGAACCTAACCTAGGACTAATATTTTCTTCATCTCTATCCTTATTTCTTAATTACTCATTTTTGTGTTTTTTTAGTTTTCTTTTTCATGAATAGTTAATAAAAAAATCAAATAAATTTATCATCAAAATTAAAATATAATTTAAACGGTATAAATCGAGTAACAAATGTGAGATAGGCTAAGTAAGATCCAATGAATTAGGCCCAATACTATTGCCACGTGTATTGCTAAGGAGGAAGCCGTGCTCTAGTTGGAGGGAGCTGGATGATTCACCTAACTTTCCCCACAACTCTCGTCTCGTTTGACTAGACCAAACTAGGGCTAATATTTTCTTCATCTCTATTCTTATTTTGTTTTATTTTTTACTGTATTCCATGACATGACTTTACGATTGCATCATTTCTTTCGGGACATCATTATTCTTAATGAGCTCCTGTGAGAACATGGGATCCGTCTCACGCATTGGCCGACTGACGATTCACATGCATGACCCGCCACGCTGAGCGCCTTTTATAGCCAATTTTTTTTTTTTTTATATTATTTTTTTCGAGCAAAAGTAATAGCTTACCATCTCTTAACGTAATGACCGTATACATATAAAGTAATATTGGTCATAAGTAAACGTAATACCGTTTAAAAAAATAAAAGCTCGTTTTTACCCATTTTTTTCAAATGTAATACAAACTATATGTATTATTTTTGAAATGTAATAACTTATGTATATGAATGTAATAGTTTATACAAGTAAATGTACCACTTTGATAGATGAAATTGTAACATATTTCTATAGATAATGTAATACTTTTACATGAAAACATATAGATACCTATACATATGTGTTACAATTATGTACAAATACTATTATATATAAATAACACGTTTGTTACATTTTAGTTATAATAAGTATTACTTTTGTCAAACGAAGAAAACATAGGAAAAAACATTATTACTTTTCTGTATATATGTATTACTTTAATGTATACAAACTATTACTTTAATGTATACAAACTATTACTTTAATGTATACAAACTATTACTTTATGTTGGTCAAGAATCGGGGCCAAGGCAAATGTGGTGATTCCAGCTTGGCGCCGCCGATTCCAGCCAGGCGACCGCCCATATGCAAACAGCTTGGGCGGAGGCGTGGGTTGGCTTTGTTGGGCGGGTAATGGGTATGAAACCGACCCGTCTCATGGATAAGAGGGGTCATGCTGTTCTCACCCAAGTTTTTGTCATTCTTAATTACTCACTTTTGTGTTTTTTTAGTTTTATTTTTTCATGAATAATTGATAAAAAAAATCAATTAAATTTATCATCAAAATTAAAATATAATTAATGTGATATGTGAGCTTAATAACATTAATATTCCCTCTGATCCGCGGTATGAGTCTACTCCCTCCGTCCCGCTCGAAAGGGCATAAATTTTCTTTTTGGGCGTCTCATTTGAAAGGGTACAATCCAAAAATAGAAAATTTTTTATTACTTATTTATTTGTGGGACCCACTTGTCATACTTTCACAATAAATATCCACTAACTATTCCCTATCCCACTTTCTCTTTCCTACATCACCTTTCACTCACAACATTTATTTCACTATTCACTTTTTCTCTTTCCTACATCACTTTTCTTAATTTTCGTGCAAAGACACAAAATTGCCCTTTTCGGACGGAACGGAGGGAGTATTATGTTTGAGTGTCATGCTAATTAATTTTGTATTTTTATGTTTTAATTTCTTATGATTTATTAAGGTAATAATTTTCTTAAATAAATATATTTTGAAGATGAAAGGAAAAGTTTGAAGCTAACAATTTATCCTATATGTTCACCATTAAATTGGATTACGTTGTGTGGGGACCTAAAACCGTTTTTGTGAACATAAATTGTACCACTCATGACCCGGTTTAAAATTAGCCATTTTTTTTTAATTTTTATTCTTATTTTTGATCAAGTTGTGATAGATTTCAAGTAATAATTTAATCTTGACCAATTTTACACCATTAGTAGTGTTGGACTTTAAGTTTTTTAGTTTCGTATTAAGTTCAAATAGGATAAAATTAGTTGTTTGATAAGATAATGAGATACAATTCATATGAGACAGTAAGTCTGTGTTCTCATATAACTATAGGCTTTGTAAACTAAAATATATACTCCCTCCGTTTCGCTCGAAGAGGCACAAAATCAATCTCGCACGCAAATTAAGAAAAATGATACAGGAAAGAGAAAAAAATTTAAATGTTGTGAGTATGAAAAATTAAATAGGAGAGAGAATGAGTGGAAGAAATAGTTAGGAAAGAGAATGTTGTGAGTGTAAAAGTAAAGTATGAGAAAGAATGAGTGGGTGGAATAGTAATAAAAACTTTCCTTTTTGGGAAAGTGCCTTTTTAAATGGGACACCCAAAAAGAAAATTTGTGTCTTTTCGGGCGGAACGGAGGGAGTATATATTAATGTATTATATACTCCCTCCGTTCCAATAATAAGTTCATCATTTTGGCCCCGACACACTCAAATTAAGAAAATTGGTGAGTGGAGAAAATGTTGTGAGTGTAATAGTAAAATAGGACAGAGAATGAGTGGAGGAAATAGTAAATTTGAAAAATGTTGTGAGTGTAATAGTAAAATAGGAGAGAGAATGAGTGGGTGGAATAGTAAAAATTATTTGCCATTTTAGGAAAGATGAAGCTTTAAACGGGACACCCGTTTTGACAAAAAGTGAAGTTATTAATGGAACAGAGAGAATATATCTCATCCAAATTAATCTCTCTAAGCTACCATCGAGACCCTTGGATGACGAATGTGAAATCATAGCTAGATTTTCGACTTTGTGGTACCGTGAGGGAAGTATGGTGATTGTTGGCAAAAGTTCGTGGATTCGTTGTACTCACTATTGTTATTAGTCCTCCATTGATATCATAGTCAATATGTTTGTGTTCGCCATTTAGTGAGTTGAATTACATAATTTTCGTTTTTTTTTTTCAATAATCAGACCAGGTGGGTTTGATAATTTGATGACCAAATTGTATCTGTTTTGTGTGATCCATATATGCCTCCGTAGCTATTAATGTATAGAAAAACATATTCGAAAATCGTTGAATTTCGTTGATTAGTTTTTGAGTTATTGCAAATTGAAATTTTGAAAACTGTGATTTTTTTGAAAGTTTGAGGCCATTTTTTGACATTTATAGAATTATATTTGATGAAATATGCCACATAAATTTTTTTCTATTTCATGAGATCTATTCATAGCCTATTTATTTGCTTGATTTGGACCTAAAACGAGTGAGATATCGCATATCAAAATATGACTCACAAAACACGTTTGATGGAAATTCAGATCTGATGTGTTTGGGCATCAAGCAGCTTTGATCGATTTGGTAGATCTTTACTGGCATTGAGTGCCAACCTCCGGCCTCTGTTGGTTGACACGTCCGTCGAGTAATACTGTTGTGTAGCAATATAAATATTTGTATAATTTCTCGGTGATCAGAAATATGTTTTCTCGATTTTTTAGTGTACTTTTTTTTAAAGCGTATTTAAATTTTCATACTGTGAAATATTTATCTATAAAATTATAATTTTTTTGGAGATTAATTACTTGAATTTACATTGTTGTAACTTTTTTCTTCAGATTTTTTAGTAATCTGAAATAATTATTTTATTTTCTAGTAAATCCATTTTGAGGTGTTTTAAACATTATTTTGTATGAAGATAATATCGGGACTATACGAGACCCAATGAATTTTTTTCGTACATGCTGGAATTATTTAAAAGTGCGCTTACTTGATAAATTTGATTTATATTTTTTCTTTGTTAAAAAATGAATCAAGAAATATTTTAACTTTCATCATTTCTTTCGGAACATCCTTATTCTTAATTACTCACTTTTGTGTTTTTTTTAGTTTTCTTTTTTCATGAATAATTGATAAAAAAATATCAATTAAATTTATTATCAAAATTAAAATATAATTAATGTGATATGTTAACATTAATATTCCCTCTGATCCGTGGTATGAGTCTATTATGTTTGAGTGTCATGCTAATTAATTTTGTATTTTTATGTTTTAATTTCTTATGATTTATTAAGGTAATAATTTTCTTAAATAAATATATTTTGAAGATGAAAGGAAAAGTTTGAAGGTAACAATTTATCCTATATGTTCACCATTAAATTGGACTACGTTGTGTGGGGACCTAAAACCGTTTTTGTGAACATAAATTGTACCACTCATGACCCGGTTTTAAATTACCCAATTTTTTTATGTTTATTCTTATTTTTTTATCAAGTTGTGATAGATTTCACGTAATAATTAATCTTGACCAATTTTACACCATTAGTAGTGTTGTAAGTTTTTTAGTTTTATAATGATAATGATACGTTCAAATAGAATAAGACTAGTTGTTTGATAAGATAATGTGATACAATTCATATTAGACCGTAAGTATGTGCTTTAATCTAATTATATATTTTATGCCTTTGTAAACTAAAATATGGATATTAACGTACCATATAAATTTCATCCAAATTAATCTCTCTAGGCTACCATCGATACCATTGGATGATGAGTGTGGAATTATAGCTATATGTCCGACTTTGTGGTGTCGTCTCGACGAGAAAAGTATGGTGATTGTTGGCAAAAGTTCGTGTATTCGTTGTACTCACTATTGTTATTAGTCCTCCATTTGGTATCAGAGTCAATATGTTTGTTTTCGCCATTTAATGAGTTGGATTGCATAATTTTTCTTTTTGGTATTTTGGTAAAAAATCGGATCAAGTGGGTTT
The DNA here is from genome assembly GCA_022495995.1 of Adenophora triphylla var. japonica. Lineage (NCBI taxonomy): Eukaryota > Viridiplantae > Streptophyta > Magnoliopsida > Asterales > Campanulaceae > Adenophora > Adenophora triphylla. Next base: position 23,730 of record JAFEMH010005220.1, on the reverse strand, counting down.
GATAATTTGATGACCAATATGCGATCCGTTTTGTGAGATACATATATAACTACGTAGCTATTGATGCGTATAACATATTCGAAAATCGTTGAATTTGGTTGAGTAGATCTTGAGTTATTGCAAATTAAAATTTTGAGAACAATGATATTTTTGAAAGTTTGAGGCCAGTTTTTGACATTTATGTTGTGAATATGGCCCTCCACACCCAAGCAAACCTACAAGAATAATAATCGCACACAAACCAAGCACAAGAAATCAAAGAAAAACAGAAAAGAACACAAGAAATTGTTAACCCAGTTCACCAAATTGATTTGGCTACGTCTGGGGGCACTACCAAGCCAGGATCTTGCACTATGTAATTAGAATTTGTGTTACAACTTGGTTGGGGGGCGGAATACAACTTATATATATAAGGGAGTCAAACCTAACCCTAGATGGACAAGGGCTACCTAAATTACGTCTACTCGGCCCAGCCAACCCACATATGCGGTCAGCCGCAAGGCCCAAAGCCCGGCCCAGCCAACCCACACATGCGGTCAGGCCCAAGGCCCGGCCCAGCCAACCCACACATGCGGTCAGCCGCACAGCCAAAACCGCAAAACCCTTTTGCTCCGATGTCTAGTCCGGTTGGTCCTCTATCCCAACAATCTCCCACCTAGAGATCAACCACACATATAAGCCCCGTATCCGTCTTCAACTCATCCTTGGTGTCCTCCTAGTGCTCACCTCGATCATGGTAGTGCCATCCTCCTCTCTCACTCTTCAAGCCCAATTGAAGCTTTGCACAGCTTCAATTTCTCAAGGTTCACAACCTTTGTCAACATGTCAGCCGGATTTTCCGATCCCAATATCTTCTCAAGCCACAAAGTCTTCTCCTCCAAGAGATGTCTGATGTAGTGAAACCTCAGTTCAATGTGCTTTGTCCTCGAATGAAACGCCGGATTCTTTGCCAAGTGAATTGCACTCTGACTGTCACTGTAGAGAAAATTACCACTTCGCGTCTTCCCAAGTTCACCCAAGAAGTTCTGCAGCCAAACCATCTCTTTACTTGCTTACATCATTGCCACATATTCCCGCTTCGCAGCCGATCGAGCCACGATCTTTTTGTAACTTAGAAGCCCGGGAGATTGCCGTACCACCTAATGTAAACACATAACCCGTAGTACTTCTCCTCTTATCAAGATCACTTGATGCCAAGTCGGCATCAACATATCCCGCTAACACCACTTCCTTGCTTGAAAAACACGAGCCTTACCAAATAGCCCTTCAAGTAACGTAGATCCACTTAATCGTTTCCCAATGTTGCTTTCCTGGATTGCCCATGAACCGACCGACTACTCCCACCGCATGTGCAATGTCCGGCCTTGTACACACCATTGCATACATGAGACTCCCCCTGTGAAGCATATGGAGTTCTCTCCATCTTGTCACGCTCTTCCTTGTTCCTAGGCGAGTCCCTCTCGGATAGCTTGAAATGCAAACCCAATGGCGTCCCTGTTGGCTTCGCCTCTTCCATACAAAACCTTGCCAAGACTTTCTCAACATATTCTGCTTGTGAAAGAACCAACTTGCCCGACTCCCTATTCCGGTCAATCCGCATGCCCAAGATTTTCCTTGCCTCTCCCAAATCCTTCATTTCGAACCGTTCTGACAACTGAGTCTTCAACCTGTTTACCTCTCTACTGCTAGAGCCCGCTATCAACATGTCTTCCACATATAACAGCAAGATAATATACCCATTGTCCGTGTTCTTGAAGTAGCAACAATGATCCGCCTCACATCTGATAAAATCAATGTCGTGCATGAATCCGTCAAATTTCCTGTACCACTGCCTAGGAGCTTGTTTAAGGCCATACAAGCTCTTAGTCAACCTGCAAACTAGCTCCTTGCTATCCTTAGACAAGAAACCCTCTGGCTGTACCATGTAAATTTCTTCCTCCAAGTCCCCATGAAGGAAGGCTGTCTTCACATCCATCTGTTCTAGCAGCAAGTCATCCGCCACTACTATCCCCAGAACCATTCTGATAGTGGTCATCTTCACAACCGGAGTGAATACTTCGGTGTAGTCAATACCATACTTCTGCTGAAACCCTTTAACAACCAGTCTTGCCTTGTAACGCTTGCTACCGTCTGCTTCCTCCTTGATCCTGTAAACCCACTTATTATGCAGTGCCTTCTTCCCCTTAGGTAGTTTAGTCAACTCCCAAGTTTTGTTGGCCTTCAATGAGTCCATCTCATCATCCATCGCAGCTTTCCACTTGTTGCAAAGTGCACTACGAACAGCCTCCGCATAACATTCCGGTTCCCCATTATCTGTCAACAGCAAATAATAATTGGATGGAGTATACCTGTCAGGCGATCCACGCAACCTGCTGGATCTACGCAGCGGAATTTCCGGTTCTGGAGTACGTGGTTCATCTTCAGTGACCTCCTGACCATGGTCAACATGAACTGTCCTGCTCCCACCCGAGTCTGGAATATCCACCTCTACAACCTCCGGTTCCGAACTAGTATCATCAGATGCCCCCTTTCTATCCTTGTACAAAACCTGTTCATTGAATACCACATCTCGACTACGAATAACCTTATGGTTTTGATCATCCCAAAATTTATACCCGAAGTCATCCCCGCCATACCCAATAAATGTACACTTAACAGATTTAGCATCTAATTTAGTTCTCTCAGCAGAATCAACATGAACATAAGAAACGCAGCCAAATACGCGAAGAAAGGACAGATTTACCTGCTTGCCACTCCAAGCTTCCTCTGGAATTCCATTCCCCAATGGAACCGATGGTCCCCGATTGATCAAGAAAGCTGCCGTGTCAACTGCATATGCCCAGAACGTCTTCGGAAGTCCGCACTTCAATCTCATACTTCTAGCCCGCTCGTTCAATGTTCTGTTCATCCTTTCTGCTACCCCGTTGAGTTGTGGTGTCCGCTTTGGAGTCTTCTCCATACGAATCCCATTCGCAGCACAGTATTCCCTAAACTCACCAAGCTCATACTCCCCACCATTGTCTGATCTCAAGCACTTAAGCTTAAGTCCCGTCTGATTCTCCACCAAGGCCCTCCACTTCTTGAACACCTCGAAGGCCTCATCTTTCCCCTTCAAGAAATAGACCCAAACCTTCCTTGTAGAATCATCAATAAAAGTCATGTAATATGACGCACCACCTGAAGATGTAACGGAGATGGCCCCCACAAGTCCGTGTGAACCAATTCCAACTTTGCTTCCCTCAATCCCCTACCCGTCCTTGAGAAATTATTCCTCCCTTGTTTGCCAAACATACAATCTTCGCAGATCCCCACGTTGGCGTCTTCAAACCCGATAGTAGACCCTTGGAACAAAGTACCTTCATCCCCTGTCTCACTCATGTGACCCAATCGACAGTGCCACAAATCGGTATCACCCTCGGGCTCGCGCCACCGCAATACTATCCTTGGTGTTGTTCGCCAAATACAAAGTACCCTCCTTATTACCCCGAGCGATCTCACAATCCTCCTTGGTAATAACCCGGTTCTAACGCAGAAAGTCACCTTGTAACCCTCTTCGTCCAACCGCCCAACCGAAAGTAGGTTCTTTTTCAAACCCGGAATGTGTCCGACCCCGTTCGAGATGTAAGACCTTCCCGTCTCGATGCTCCTATTCGACATCCCCTTCCCCTTGATTTCCAAAGGCTCGCCATCTCGCAAGATAGACCTTCCCGAAATCACCGAAGTGTAGTTTTCCATCTCTTCCTTATGCCCGCAAAGAGTGGAATGATGCCCCCGAATCCAAAGCACCCATGATTCTAGTGCACTACTAACACTCGAGAACCGCATACATCGTCACCTTCGACCGCCACATTCGCCCGATTGCCCTTACGATTTGGACAATCCCTCTTGAAGTGTCCCAATTCCTTACAATGATAGCACTGAACAGATCCCTTCGCAACCTTCGGTTTGTCCTTGGTCTCATCAGCTTTGCCCTTTCCACTCACTCCGTTCTCCCTAGATTCGGTTCTCCCTTGTTTGCTAGTACCCGGCTTCCCCCTACTAGTAGTAGCTAAAGCCGCTCCCGAAGTACTTGATGTCCCCAACTTCTTCATGCGATTTTCCTCACCTAAAAGAAAGTCTTTAACGTCATCATATTTCAATTTTTTCTTACCTGCTGAAGCGTTGATTGCAGTCACCGTTCCGCTCCAACTTGCCGGTAAAGAAGCTAGCAACAAGCATGCATGAACCTCATCATCGAACTTGATCTCCACATTTGTCAATGAATCTATGACATCCATAAACTCATCGATGTGCTTAGCCAGGATCCTCCCTCTTGCATCTTGAGACTACCCATCTTACGTATCAAATCAACCTTATTTGCAGCAGACGGAGTTTCAAATCTCTCAGTAAGATAATCCAATAGCTCCTTGGTGGTTGTCGCCTTCCTGGTAGTCTTTGCAATCCACTTCGACAAAGTAGATCTGACCACCCCTAGGGCTTTCCGATCCATGAGTTCCCATTCCTCTGACTTACATCTTCCTAAGGTTTGACACCCTTCGTAGGCTTGTAGAGATCCTTGTTGTACAAGAGATCCTCAATCCGCATCCTCCAATATCCGTAGTCGGACCCATCGAATTTCTCAACCTTTGTTTGTCCTTGCCCATTCTTGATTGCTTGAAACAACTCCCTTGATCTTGAAACCAAAAAGCTCTGATACCAGTTGTTGTGAATATGGCCCTCCACACCCAAGCAAACCTACAAGAATAATAATCGCACACAAACCAAGCACAAGAAATCAATGAAAAACAGAAAAGAACACAAGAGATTGTTAACCCGAGTTCACCAAATTGATTTGGCTACGTGCAGGGGCACTACCAAGCCAGGATCTTGCACTATGTAATTAGAATTTGTGTTACAACTTGGTTGGGGGCGGAATACAACTTATATATATAAGGAGTCAAACCTAACCCTAGATGGACAAGGGTTACCTAAATTACGTCTACTCGGCCCAGCCAACCCACATATGCGGTCAGCCGCAAGGCCCAAAGCCCGGCCCAGCCAACCCACACATGCGGTCAGGCCCAAGGCCCGGCCCAGCCAACCCACACATGCGGTCAGCCGCACATGCGGTCAGCCGCACAGCCAAAACCGCAAAACCCTTTTGCTTCGATGTCTAGTCCGGTTGGTCCTCTATCCCAACAATTTATAGAATCAGATTTGATAAAATATGTCACATAAAATTTGTTCTATTCCATGAGATCTATCCATAGCCTATTTATTTGCTTGATTTGGACCTAAAACGAGTGAGATATCGCATGTTAAAGTATGGCGCACAAAACACGTTTGGTGAAAATTTAGATCTGGTGCGTTTAGGTATAAAGCAGATTTGATAGTTTGGTCAGATCTTGACTGGCATTTATTGCCAACCTTCGGCCTCCGTTGGTTGACACGTCCGTCGAGTAAATCTTATTTTGGCAATTTTGAGTTCAATGGTGGCCTCATATAAATTTAATATTAAGCAAAAATATGTTTTCTGCAATTATTTTAATATTTTTTATTGGTATAAATTCATTAAAAATAAAAAAAAATGACTGAAAAAATCTGAAAAAAAATTATTTTATCTTTGTGATATTGTTGTGCAGCAATATAAATATTTGTATAATTTCTTGGTTATTAGAAATATGTTTTCTCGATTTTTCAGTGTACTTTTAAGCGTATTTTAATTTTCATATTGTGAAATATTTATCAGAAAATTGCGAATTTTTTTTTGGAGATTAATTACTTGAATTTACACTGTTGTGATTTTTTTTCTTCAGGTTTTTTAGTAATCTGAAATAATTATTTTATTTTCTGTAAATCCATTTTGATGTGTTTTAAAAATTATTTTGTATGAAGATAATATCGGAACTATAGGAGACCCAATGAAATTTTTTCGGACATGCTAGAATTATTTAAAAGTGAACTTACTTGATAAATTTGTTTTATCTTGTTTCTTTTGTTCAAAAATCAATCAAGAAATATTTTAACGTTTTTCATGTGCGGGTCGTTATTACGAGCCTCACGGGTTTTCCTTCTCGTCATGTTTGAATGAGATAATATTTTTTTTGGTTGAGTTTTTAGAACAAAAAGTGAATTATTATTTATGCTTAATGTCACCTTATTCAACTTGTACATAATGAAACAGTACCTATAAATATGAGTAGCTAAGATATTATTTTCTTATTATACGAAGTATATATAATTGATAATCTGAAAACTATGATTACTAATTCATTATTGGGTAGTAGTACCCTACCCAATATAATCATCATGTTTAGGCCTGTTTAGTATATGTTAACAAAGATTGATGTGCACGCTTAATTTTATTAACTATTGAGTAACATGTAAATCAATCTAATTTATTTGGGAGTTTACGATTTGCCTAAATAACTATGAAATGTGTAATAATGATCAAGTTAGTTTGTTATACAATACATCTTCTACACGGTTTGGTACCATGCGTGATAAAGTTCAAATGTTTTACGAAAGATAATAAATAATTCATTGATAAACAACTTCATTAGATGTTGAGAATGACTCATGAATTAAATTCTTATGTGATGCCTTATCTAATAAGCAATAAGTGTAAAGCGGTCATTCGTTGACTAATATACTCGTGGAGTAACTTATGATAGTTTTCATTCTAACCCATACCGACTGCATTTGAACTTTTACTAGATGTTTTATAAGTGTGATGAACAAAGTTTTGTAATAAGTGCATACTTTATACTTTTATGTTATCTCCCTTAGAGGTTTGAATAAGTAATGTGGGCCGGAATGCAGAAGACAATTATAAAAATTAAGTACCACATGATTAAATGAATGTAGCTAATCAGCAATTTTTACACTTATGATATCACGAATCGATTCACTCAGATTTGTATTGAGTTAAAGAAAGTATAATAAGATCCTAAAACTCTACAATTATGTTTGTTTTCATATATTGATGTTCAATCTCTGTTAAAGTGGATAGTAGACTTAATATCAATTGAGCAAATGGTGAGTGTTCAAGTAGAATTTGTAGATTGTTTTTGTGTTCGTGAGGGCACTAGAAGAGTCTTTCCATTAAAAAACAACATTATCATAAAATCAAAGAAGTTGACTTCTATTGCGGAGTGTACGCACGTTGATTCTATGTAATGTATTATATTTGCTTGGAACATAATATAATCTACTATCTGTGTAATTAAAGTGCTTGAGATATAATGTCATTTAACTTTAGTGGTAGCTTTAGACATTTTCATTGATTATAATAGTTTTATCAGGTTATAAAGATTAGTTACATAAATTATGTTAAAATTAGTTTTTAACAAAATTCCTTTAGGTATTTGTTCTTATATGGCTATTGATTTTTATAAGTTCAGATATTGATAGAATTAAACTTTATTGAAATAGGTGGGGACATAGAAAAAGGACAAATTGAGACAGTTATGACCTCTTTTCTACTACCTCGACCTGCACAGGTTGCTCCTTCTCATCCCTATTTCCACCTCATCTGCCAAAGTCAAATGGTTGTTCTTCCTTCCCCTCTCCCTCTTTTTCTACATATGAGGCGGTTCCCTCAAGCCAATACAAGTAGACCAAGGCCAAGACCAAAAGATAGAATCCTATCATCACGAGGGATTCGAAATAAAGAGATAGCAAGCCTAATTTTTCCGATTCGGCGGTTCGATCTATGATTATTAGAGTAAGCTTATTATGAGCTTTTCTAAATATCAACTTATAATTGTATAATCTTATTTGGCTATTAGATGTCAAAAAATATATATTGAAAGATAATTATATTAACATAATCCCTAATTCATTTGGACATATGTGAACTTGTGAAAGTTAAGACATGTTAGCGTGTATCATATTTTCTTAATTTATCGATAAATATACATGAGATGTTCTTGTTTAGCCTTTAACTCATAGTTATTAAACGCTTGTTTTGTTTAATCATTTTTTCAGCAATGATTGGGAATCAAAGGATATGAGTTTAAGTAATCTTATAACATATCATTTTTGTGAATATTTATTTGATCATTTGTATAATTGTGTGAGAAAATATGAGATACGCATGTAGTTGATGATTACTTTTTCTTCGCAACAATATAGTGTTTTGTAGAGTACTCATATGATGCTTCTAATGGTTAGTTAGATGCTAATGTTAATATTTTTTCAATTTTGTTTGAGATATTGATTGCAACTTCATCATTAACTTAATGTCTTACAAGTCAGTAACTCTTGTGAGTTACGGAAGGTAAGAAGATCAATTGGAGTACCTATAACTCTAAATTATACAAGTTATAAACATAATACTTCCAGTCAAGTTTGGAAATATTGCACTATAGAAGGCATATGTGTTTTCACAATGGTTATATTATGGTTGAATAATTTGTTGTAATTAATGACTAAGATAGGACTGCATGAACTTTTGACTTCTTTAGGCGAAGGTGGGGAATTGTCTCTTTTTAATCATTTGTGATCGCCTGCGAGAGTCAAAATGATATTTGTATTAGTAAATGCTTATTCCAGTGTGAGTATGCCACCAAAGAGTAAATTTTTTTTTTTTAGGATACAATGATGAATGAATGAATGTCTAAGTATGCATAATAATGAACTCTACAAATAAGAATTTGAAGAGACATTCTCCTCGGTGGTAAGGTTTATCTCTGTTTACCTTGTCTTAGCAGTGTAGTGATTGAGATATAGAATTTATTGTTGATGAATGTTTACATTAAATTCCTCAGTAGAGGATTAGATAACGAGATCATCATGACTCAGTCAAAGGGATAGAATTTAAGGGGGACAAAAGTACAAAATGTGTTGCTTCATATATCCATTTATGATCTCAAATCTAGATATTGATAAGTTTGTTATGTGCAAACGATAACTTTAATCAACTTTGTGATGGTTAAGGAAAATCATTATATGTGTGTTAAATAGTCCAATAACATAAATTTTGAGTTTTTCGCTATTTGTTGGCGATATCACTACTTACTAGCTAGGAGCGATATGAGGATGATTGATGCTACTAAAGAGTAGTTATATACTTCTATTAAGATACAAATCTAGGGTGATGCACATAGTGTGCAAGAAGTGAAGATCATTAAAATTGTTTATAAAGAATTCTAAGTTTGTCATTGAAGACTCGCCTTTCAGAGGTTTTTAAATATTTTAGAATGATTTTTTAAGAACCCGTAATTATTCTAATAGACTACATGTGTCCATTCATAAATTTTATAATAAAGAATAAATATGATAAAAAAATTATGACTAGAACTCTATATGCAAATGTGGTTAGTCGTATGATGTTTGATATTCGTGCTTACTCGACCTAACTTTTGTTTTGCTATAGGAATAATAGATCATTTCTAGTATGACATTTGTCCTGCTAATGAGTTGGTGGTTATAAAGGTTGTTGGCTACCTATGTGATACTAAAAGTCTAATGAATTGTTTTTCAAAGGTGGAGATCTTAACGTAAGAAGTTACACTAATATATTAGGGATGATGTGTAGATATGCGCAAATCTATTTAGAAGATACATTCCTCACGTGGAGTAGTTATTTCTTAGTTAAGCAAGAAGTATTTGAATGTATTTCCCTAATAATCAGGAAACTATACGGCCGATAAAGATTCATGTAACATCTAGATGGTAAACAAAATGTGAATGGTTGAATGTAATTAATTGTGCATTTGACTACTTAGAGATTCAAAAGGGATCTCAAGCATCGTAACAAACCGCATTTAGATTAGATGTCGTTTCACTAGTTTATTTGTTGCAATAGTGAATGTGGTTCTAAAATATAATCCTACTAATAATGTGCTGACATACCATATGATTAAGACTCTATTCAGAGAAACTTTTTAATTTTTGTGTAGGGTCTAAGGGAGTGTAGGATTCAAGTTAGTATTTTAGAACACATTTGTGACATTATTATTTTCATTATCGTTTGAATTTAATACATGATATTTCATTTCTTATTATGTATATAGAATGTGATTATTATGTAATATACATTTAATTAAAAAGATGTCTAAAAGATTTGAATTGACCCTCTCACACGGGTAATTCTCCTTATTGCTATGTGAGTGAGCAATATGAGATAATAGTGTATTTGACACTTGTTACTAAGGGGGTGTGCAAATGACATTATCATATATCATCTTAACTTGCAGTTAAGATAATACCTGCTTTATATATGGGGTCGATTCGAAGTTTTATGGTTCGCAACTTCGAATGTCCTTGTAAAAAGTCTGAATGTGAGACCCTTAATAGGCACTAGAAGAGTGACTGCTTTTGAGTATTTAGGTTAGATGTTATACGGGTAACTAGACTAAGATTCGTACGGTGTTCGAGTATGACATGCTCATTCGAGTAAAAGTTCCACTGTAGCATACATATCATACTGTATTTGACTATAAAGCGACTCGAAATTGATTGAATCATCCCTGCTTCATCGCTGTGTGAGTTTTAGTAATCAATATGTGATCACACTTATGCCTATGTGACTTAGAACTATGTCAATAATCTAAAGATTAATGACGCTAATTTGGCATGTTGCCCAAAGGGCTTTGCACTTATAGTCGGTCTCCTCGCAGCATTGTTGGGAAAGATATTAATCTAAGGATGATTGACATAAGAATCTAAGGAAGATAATTATGATATACATCTATGTTTAATGACTCTATATCCGAACGATCATATTGAACACACGGTTCAAAAGGTTGATCTTAAGCACATAAACCGATTGAGATTTAAACACTGCTTATGAGGGGTTAAGGGTGTTTGAATTTATGTAATCATAATGTCTGGGCATAGACAAGTTTTTGTACTAACGAGGACGTGCTATGTTGGTAGATGGAATTTGATATAACACTCCTACCCTTTTATTAATTTCTCGCCAGTCTGTGAATGTGGGCCCATCGCGGATCGAACCGTTTTTATAGGGTCGCCCTTTACCTCAGTTTGAAGACACCGGTTTTATTGAAAAATGGAGTCGCCATGACATTTTGATTTCCTCAAAACTTTGAAAAAAAGGATAAGGGTCCGAAGGTTAAGTTACTCCTTGGGAAGAACGGATCGCGTTCACCTAAGGAGGCTTGCGAAAGCAAGTCTTCCTAGACCCGAAGTTTGTGCTTGTTTTGTGCGTTCATGTGTGTGGTGTGATTTGAAAAGGGGAGGGAATGTGCCAAGTTATCTGCCGAACGTATAAACCATATAAGAAGGTTATCGCTCGGGATTCCTTGGATTTGATGTGTTGGGGATTTTGATCCCGTGCTCATCTTGGACTTATGGTCATCATTATGTGACCTTTTTACCCTCCCGTTGGATTAATCAACCATAGTAGGCATAAAAGCCTTGGTGTATCTTAAACCAACGTTCTTTGGGGACTTGGTCATATGTAATCGAGAGACGAACACCTTTTTATAGTCTTTACCCATCAATCCTACATCTTGAGACGATTGAGCTTCGTAGGGACATTTATGCTCGTCTCAAGTGATGATCGGAGATGTCGGTACTAAGATTCATCCTCTTCTAAAGGGACTTCGACTATGGCATTTTAGTGGCGAAAATGATGTAAAGATGAGCTCTTTACACCGATCCACACCACGGGATGCTTCAAGAACCAAGGGGACTAAGGGAAGGGGTATAAAGATTGGATCTTTATACTCGTCCTATGTCTTTCATGCCTTAAAAGGTCACTAGACAATCCTCGGAGAGTGATCCAATCTAGGGACATGGGGGAATGACTTTTGAAAGTAAAGATTGCATCTTTATGTAATAAATGTAATGAACATTATGAGAGCTAAAGGCATGAATGTAAAGGGAAGACCTTTAAGGCTTTCCTATGTCATTTAAGAACCTTATGAGGTGGACAATCCTTAGAAGCTAGGTCAAGGAAGGGGGATGACATAATAAGAGTAAAGATGGCATTTTTATGTAATAAAATGGAAGTATTTCACATCATCATGTGATAAATCCTCCCTAGAATAAGCCACTTGTGGACCCTTGTTCATCCTTGGGATGGGATTCCCCATGAATCATTTGTGTAGGGGAAAGGGGGAATATAATGTTTACATGGTAAAGATGGGATTTTTATAGCAATATATCAATGTTAATGACAAGTAAAGGCAAAGGAAATGACAAGTAATGAATATAACAATATAATAAAAGTATTTCAAGGAGAAAGGAAGGAGAGATTACCAATGGTGGTTCTCTCAATCTCCCTTGGGGATTTTCCTATGTAGAAAGGTTTTTTATGAATTTTATGGAGGAGGGAGGTGATTTTTGGGAGTTTTAAATCTCTGGAAATTTGTGGAGTAATTTTGGCAGAGTGACAATGCTTAAATTGTTGTTGTTAAAATGGGTAGAGGAGGCCTCTATTTATAGGCTGTAGTATGCTTCCTAATGAATCTGCCCGACGTTAACCTCCTGCAAAAGAGGCTGTCCGACGTTATCCACTGATGGCTCAGCTTACTTCTAGATTCATGCAAGGTGGCAGCTGGAAGCTTAATTCCAGCGAGGGACTGCTTGGAATTTTAATTTCTAGCAAGTCCTTCCTCTCTTGGACAGTTTGGAAAAGTTCCAAAATTGCCCCTGAACTTTAGGAAAGTTCGGAAAATTGCCGGGAAACTTAACCGGAAGGCATGAGCCAGATTTGGGTGCTTACAGAAGCCCCTCGGCAACGGCACTTGCAGGGCAAGTGGGGTTGTCGATAAAAAGAATCCAATCTGGCGAACTGCCGAGCCGGATTGGGTGACCAAGGAGGTCGAGTGGTTGAACCTAAAGTAGGCTACCTACGTATCCCGGAGGAATCAAGCAATGATCGTAGTTCAAGGTTCACTAGATAGTTAGGAACAGGTCTAGGATCCTTGGAATTTTGACAATTCGGAGGCTGTCACCTGACGTTATCCCATTTGGCGATACCGACAGGTTTCCCGGAGGAGACGTTATCCCATTTGGCGATAACGGAGATTTTCCTGAGGAGACGTTATCCCATTTAGTGATAACTGAAGATTTTCCGGAGGAGAAGTTATCCCATTTGGTGATAACGGAAGATTTTCCGGAGGAGACGTTATCCCATTTGGCGATAACGGAAGATTTCCCGGAGGATACGTTATCCCATTTGGTGATAACGGAAGATTTCCCGGAGAGGACGTTATCCCACTTGGTGATAACGGAAGATTTCCTGGAGGGGACGTTATCCCATTTGGCGATAACGGAAGATTTCCCGAAGAATACGTTATCCCATTTGGTGATAACAGAAGATTTTGGGAGACCACGTTATTCCATTTGGAGATAACGGGAAATTTAGGAGAAAGCGTTATTCCATTTGGAGATAACGAGATTTTTTTAGAAATAAACGTTATTCCATTTGGAAGTAACGGGGAATTCTTAGTTAAATGAAAAGTCCAGGGGCAAAAGTGTAAATTCAGTCTAGAGCGAATGAAGTCGCCCGGCATGAGATGGGGAAAAAGAAGCCGTCCGTCTTGAAACCTGATTTCACCAGATTGATTTAAACAGAATTAGAACGGGCGGTGGCGCCATTGTTGTTGTTGTTTCTGTCGAGGAGAGAGGAGAGAGAGACATCAAAATTTTTCAAATCTCTAGCTTCTATTGCTCAAGATGGATCAAGAAAGGAATGTCTTGCCTCAACAAGTGCGTAGGACCTTGTCACAAGCCGCGAGAATGAGGCGGAGGGAATTCGTTAGGACTGAGCGGAAGTATGACTTCACGACGCCTACTTCCGAGTTCTATCCTAGCAAAAGGGAGCACAAGTCAATGAAACCTCAATCAATTGGGGTAAGCACTCTCGATTTACTTGATTTCGTCAATTTTAATTGACTTTTGATTGATTTAGGGCTTGACTCGATTTTTGGGAATTTTTGTATTTTTCTTGTGATTTTATTGATGATTTTAGGGATTTGACAATTAACATATGGGGACTAAGGGCATAAATAAACATGCATGTGCAATTTATTTGAAAAAAAATATGAGAATGACTCATCTTTTTGAAAATAAAGTAAGAAAAATGATGCCTAGAATGTGACGGAGTTCTTGCATGTGCTAGAACTAGGTCGATTTCTGATCATGGATAGGAAAACAAGATTTTGGACGAAGAAAAGGATTCATGCATGCCAAATTAAAACTTATGTGCAAAGAATTTTGTGGAAATGGGAAATTTTTGTGTTTGGGAAGAGCATGTGCTCGGGGTGACTTGTTTCAAATGATGAAAGACACGTGTTCTAGACAAATGATGCTAAAAATCTCTTATGAATGCTTTTCTTTTACAATATGTGCACTTTTTTGCGAATGTATGCATGCTTCTGAGATAAACTGAAGGACTAACGCACTTTTGCCGTGCTTTCCTACAGGAGAGCAAGTCGAGGGGACCCACTGTGATGATGCCCGATTTTCAATTTTTTGAAAAATCAAATGGAGTCGTCACGCCGTTTTTAGTTTTAAGGGCCAAAACTTTGAAAAATGCCCAAAAATAAGAGATTTGAGTTCGGAGGTCACGTTACATTCCGGGAAGAACGTTAGGGTTCACCCGGAATGCCTCGTAAAACGAGTCTTCCTAATTTAAAATCATGTTGGCTATAAAAAGTATTTTGTAGTCAACACCAAATTCCAAGTTTTACTGTGTCCAAAAAATAGGAAAATGGACTTAGGTCACAGAGAAATGCTACTGGACAGCAACATACTCTTGAAGGAAAATGTGATTTTAAGGGTTTTGCATCTATTTCCACCCCATTTTCATCCCTAGGCTTGATTGGTGATTCATTGCTTTGTATCATATCAAGTCATCCTTGGGGTATTAATGGAGGTTTAGAGCAAGATGCACTACAAGGAAAATCAGAATTAGAGACGGAAAATTAGCTACGGACGGAGTCTGTAGCTAATTTGGCGACAGATTAGAGACAGAACCAAAAATCAGAGACGAAATCTGAATCCGTCTCTAAATTAGAGACGGAATCCTAATCCGTCTCTAATTTAGAGACGGATTCAGATTCCGTCTCTAATTTTTAGAGACGGATTTTGTATCTGTCTCTAAAATAGAGACAGATTCAGAATCCGTCTCTAAATAAGAGACAGATTCAGAATCCGTCTCTAAACTTTAGAGACAGATTTTAACCTGTCTCTAATTTAGAGACAGATTTTTGAATCCGTCTCTAATTTAGTGACAGATTCAACATCTGTCTCTAAAATTTAGAGACAGATTTAGTATCCGTCTCTAAATTTGACTTTTCTTCTATATACTTTCATTTGTTTAGTTTTTTTTCTATATTTTTTTATATAAATTTTTCTAAAAAAAACACTGATTAACAAAGGCTAAAATATTGTTTTTTAGTCAATAAAAAATTTTTTAAAAAATAAAAAATAAATATAAGGTAGTCCGTCCCTCTTTTGACTTTTCTTCTATATACTTTCATTTGTTTAGTTTTTTTCTATCTTTTTTTTATATAACTTTTTCTAAAAAAAACCACTAATTAAAAGGATAAAATATTGTTTTCTAGTCAATAAAAAATTTAAAAAAAAATAAAAAATAAAAAAAAAAAAATAAATATAGGGTAGTCCGTCCCTCTTTTGACTTTTCTTCTATATACTTTCATTTGTTTAGTTTTTTTCTATCTTTTTTTATATAACTTTTTCTAAAAAAAACCACTAATTAACAAAGGATAAAATATTGTTTTCTAGTCAATAAAAAATTTAAAAAAAATAAAAAATAAATATAGGGTAGTCCGTCCCTCTTTTGACTTTTCTTCTATATACTTTTATTTGTTTAGTTTTTTTCTAACTTTTTTATATAACTTTTTCTAAAAAAAATCACTAATTAACAAAGGCTAAAATATTGTTTTCTAGTCAATAAAAAATTTTTTAAAAAAATAAAAAATAAATATAGGGTAGTCCGTCCCTCCTTTGACTTTTCTTCTATATACTTTCATTTGTTTAGTTTTTTTCTATATTTTTTTATATAACTTTTTCTAAAAAAAAACCACTAATTAACAAAGGATAAAATATTATTTTCTAGTCAATAAAAAATTTTAAAAAAAATAAAAATAAATATAGGGTAGTTCGTCCCTCTTTTGACTTTTCTTCTATATACTTTCATTTGTTTAGTTTTTTTCTATCTTTTTTTATATAACTTTTTCTAAAAAAATCACTAAATAAAAAAGGCTAAAATATTGTTTTCTAGTCAATAAAAAATTTTTAAAAAAATTAAAAAATAAATATAGGGTAGTCCGTCCCTCTTTTGACTTTTCTTCTATATACTTTCATTTGTTTAGTTTTTTTCTATCTTTTTTTATATAACTTTTTCTAAAAAAAAAACCACTAATTAACAAAGGATAAAATATTGTTTTATAGTCAATAAAAAATTTAAAAAAAAATAAAAAATAAATATAGGGTAGTCCGTCCCTCTTTTGACTTTTCTTCTATATACTTTCATTTGTTTAGTTATTTTCTATCTTTTTTTATATAACTTTTTCTAAAAAAACCACTAATTAACAAAGGATAAAATATTGTTTTCTAGTCAATAAAAAATTTAAACAAAAATAAAAAATAAATATAGGGTAGTCCGTCCCTCTTTTGACTTTTCTTATATATACTTTCATTTGTTTAGTTTTTTTCTAACTTTTTTTATATAACTTTTTCTAAAAAAAACCACTAATTAACAAAGGCTAATTTATTATTTTCTAGTCAATAAAAATTTTTTTAAAAAAATAAAAAATAAATATAGGGTAGTTCGTCCCTCCTTTGACTTTTCTTCTATATACTTTCATTTGTTTAGTTTTTTTCTATATTTTTTTATATAAATTTTTCTAAAAAAAAAAAACCACTAATTAACAAAGGATAAAATATTATTTTCTATTCAATAAAAAATTTAAAAAAAAAGAAAAAATAAATATAGGGTAGTCCGTCCCTCTTTTGACTTTTATTCTATATACTTTCATTTGTTTAGTTTTTTTCTATCTTTTTTTATATAACTTTTTCTAAAAAAACCACTAAATAAAAAAGGCTAAAATATTGTTTTCTAGTCAATAAAAAATTTTTAAAAAAATAAAAAAATAAATATAGGGTAGTCCGTCCCTCTTTTGACTTTTCTTCTATATACTTTCATTTGTTTAGTTTTTTTCTATCTTTTTTTATATAACTTTTTCTAAAAAAAAACCACTAATTAACGAAGGATAAAATATTGTTTTATAGTCAATAAAAAATTTAAAATAAAATAAAAAATAAATATATGGTAGTCCGTCCCTCTTTTGACTTTTCTTCTATATACTTTCATTTGTTTAGTTTTTTTCTATCTTTTTTTATATAACTTTTTCTAAAAAAAAAACACTAATTAAAAAAGGTTAAAATATTTTTTTCTAGTCAATAAAAATTAAAAAAAAGAAAAAATAAATATAAGGTAGTCCGTCCCTCTTTTGACTTTTCTTCTATATACTTTCATTTGTTTGGTTTTTTTCTATCTTTTTTTATATAAATTTTTCTAAAAAAAAAACCACTAATTAACAAAGGATAAAATATTATTTTCTAGTCAATAAAAAATTAAAAAATAAATAAAAAATAAATATAGGGTAGTTTGTCCCTCTTTTGACTTTTCTTCTATATACTTTCATTTGTTTAGTTTTTTTCTATCTTTTTTTATATAACTTTTTCTAAAAAAAACCACTAATTAACAAAGGATAAAATATTGTTTTCTAGTCAATAAAAAATTTAAGAAAAAATAAAAATAAATATAGGGTAGTCCGTCCCTCTTTTGACTTTTCTTCTATATACTTTCATTTGTTTAGTTTTTTTCTATCATTTTTTATATAACTTTTTCTAAAAAAAACCACTAATTAACAAAGGCTAAAATATTATTTTCTAGTCAGTAAAAAAATTTAAAAAATAAAAAATAAATATAGGGTAGTGATCAGTAAACCCTAAACCTAAACTATAAGCCCTATAAATACAAACCTAAATCTTTTACCTTATACCCTAAATCTTATACCCCTATGCCATATACAACTGTATACCACTAAAGCATATACCACTATGCCACTATACCCTATGCCTAAGCCTTAAACCCTAACTCCCATACCACCTAAACCTTATACCTAAACCCTATACCCTAAACCACAACCCCTATATCCTAAACCTTAAACCCTAAACCCTAAACCTAAAGCCACATACCTTTATGCACACAAAGCCTAACCGAGGAGCATCAGGTTCGGTTGGTAAGAGCACATGAGCTTCCTCAGGGAGGTCTCGTGTTCGAACCCTGGCAGAATGAAACTAGGTATATTAATTTAATAGTGGGCAAAAAAACCCCCTCCCCTTTGTTGGGAGTTAAATTTTTTAGAACCCAAATTGGTTTGGTTCGCATGGGGGTAATGATGTTTGTTTGCTGGGGTTTGTGGAAAGTGAGATGTAAGATGGTTTTTGAAGGCAAGCAAATGGAGTGTGGTGCTATTATAGATGGGTTCCATCATGCTTTGTTGGATATGTGTTCGTCTTTGGTCCCTAAAGGAAAGACAATAGAGGAAGCAAAGGTTATTCTAGCTGATTTGGGTATAAGGGTGGTGGAGGTCAAACGTAGGAAGCCTAGAACTTTGAAATGGGAGCCTGCGCGAGATTATTTTTACACTATCAATACGGATGGTTCTTCGATTCATGGAGAGTGTTCGGGAGGAGGGGTGATTAGAGATTGGAGGGGTGGTTTCATATGTGCTTTTTCCAATTTACATGGGTTAGGCACAAACATGCAGGCGGAGATTTATGCATTGAGGGATGGTTTAAGTTTGTGTCGGCAGCTTCATTTGGATTCGGTTACGGCGGTCGATTCTTTGGTGACAATTTGGATTTTACAAGGTAGATTTTCGGGTCCGTGGCGATGTTCTTATGAGCTTCGGGATTGCATTCGTCTATTAGGAGGTTTTGGTATCCGACATGTGTTAAGGGAGGCTAATGGAGTAGCGAGGCCAGGTTGAGTGTTAGATGCGCATGTTCATAAGCAACATTTGAGGTATACTACGGTTAGTGCGATGCCGGGGGAGGTGATATATGCTTTGAGATTTGATGATGTGGGTGTTTATGTGGATCGACGTTGACTTGGGGAAGTTTTCGGCTTTTTTAATGGCTGTTTTCTTGAGTTTTAATGCTTTGGAAAATCAATTTTGTGCATGTTTGGTTTGCTGGTGTTTGAGTTTTCAAATTTCTGCAGAGATAAGTTATGGCATGGGTCTGATTTTGGCCTTGATTAGAATTGGGTTGCTGCTGATGTTTAAAATATTTTGCAAAGGGTGGTTTTATGGTGTAATGTTGATGGTTTGGTGGTGGATTTCTACTGAGGATGCTGTAGTGCGATACTTGTGGACATGGTTTAAAATTTCCTTCATTGGTTGGTGTTATAGTGTTACTGAAATTTGCTTCACCTGCATGGTTGTTGCAATTTGCTGTTTACTGATGTTCTTGGCAAGGTTTTGCAGCAAATTATGTGGCACATATTTATTAGACGACAGATGGCTTTGTTGGATTTTGGTACAGTGCACGGCAGTGTATGGAATTTCAGCATGGCCGTGCCAAATTATTTTTTCAATCTGGTTGTTGCTGCCTTTGGGGAGCGTCCGCTCCCATTGTAATGGAGCGTCCGCTCCCATGCGGATTGGGCTGGGTTCCTAGGCGGGTTGGGCTGGTGCAAGTGGATATGGGCCTTTGGTTTGGGCCATGTGGTGGCCAATTTGCTAGGCCTTGCCTTTGTTTTGCTCGGCCAGGCTACTGGTTGGTTTGGGCAATGTTAGGAAGGATTGTTGGGTTTTTTTAAATTAGTTTGGCTTTAGAGTTGGGATCTTTAATACCCACTCTTTGTTGTAATATTATTATTTCATCAATAAAATTTCCCAGATGTCGTTTACGGTTAAAAAAAAAATACCTGTAAACCACAAACCACATACCTTATGCCTATCACAAGCCACACAAACCACTAAATCTTATACCTTATACCCTAATCCCTATACCCTAAACCTTATACCCTAAACCCTAAACATTATACCCTAAACCCTATACCCTAAACCCTAAACCCTAAACCCTATACCCTAAACCCTATACCCTAAACCCTAAACCCTAAATCTTAGGGTTAGGGTTTAGGGTTTAGGGTTTAGGGTATAGGGTATAGGGTTTAGGGTTAGTGTTTAGGGTTTAGGGTTAGGGTTTAGGGGTTAGGGGTTAGGGTATAGGGTTTAGGGTTTAGGATTTATGGTATAGGGTATAATGTATAAGGGTTAGGGTATAGGGTATAAGGTTTAGGGTTTAGGGTATAGGGTACAAGGTTTAGGGTTTAGGGGTTAGGGTATATGGTTTAGGGTATAGGGTATAATGTATAAGGGTTAGTGTATAGGGTATATAGTTTAGGGAATAGGGTACAAGGTTTAGGGTTTAGGGGTTAAGGTATAGGGTTTAGGGTTTAGGGTATAGGGTATAAGGTATATAATGTATAGGTATACGACTTAGGAGTTAGAGTATAGAGTTTAGGGTATAAGGGATAAGGTATAGGTATACGACTTAGGTATATTAATATTTCTTAGAAGTTTAAATTATTAAATTATTATTGATAAATTTAAAATAATTAAATTAAAGAGTATTATTATTAATTAATAACATTATTATTTTTGATATTATGTATTATTACTAGTTATTATTAATATTATTATTAATTATATAATAATAATTACTAATATATTCAATTATATAATTGAATAATTAATAATAACATCATTATTAGTCTTATTATTAAGTATTATTACTAATTACAATTTTCTTTAAAGATTAAAATATTGTTATTGTTAATAAGTATTTTTTTTATAATTTATTACTATCAATTATTACTTAGGTATATTAATATTTTTTAGAAGTTTAAATTATTAAATTATTATTAATAAATTTAAAATAATTAAATTAATGATTATTATTATTAATTAATAACATTATTATTTTTGATATAATGTATTATTACTAGTTATTATTAATATTATTATTAATTATATATTAATAATTATTAATATATTCAATTATATAATTGAATAATTAACAATAACATCATTATTAGTCTTATTACTAAGTATTATTACTAATTATATGATAATGTTATTATTCTTGATATTAGGCATACTACTATAACTAAAATTTTGGATAAATCAAATAAAAACATGTAAATATTTTAGATAAATTTTTATAAATTTCAGTTATAAAAAAAATCTAAAATATTTTTTCTATTCAATAAAAAATAATAAAAATTACTAATTATTATTAATACTATTATTAATATTATTATTTTTTATATAATTAATATTAATATTAATTAATTAATTAATTATATAATTAATAATTTATTAATAAATATTATTAATAATAAATATTATTATTCTTAATATTAGGCATAAACATTTTAGTTAGTGTATAATAATAATAGTGTGAAATAAATATAAGTATGTGATGTGGCATTATTTGATTGGATTTTTAAGTTTCACGCGGATCATGAGCCAAGCAAGATCTGGCCATTCAATACATTCAATCCAACAACCCACAATAATTCAAACAAAACCAATTAAAAACCCTCTTCCTATTTCACTCCTCCTTTCTCTCTCTCTCTCTCTCTTCATTTTCAATTACCACTGTCTCTCTCATTTCCTCAGCAGCTCCCTCACCGTCTCTCACCCCAAGCTCCCCACCGTCTCCCTCCTAGCTATTCGCCTCCCCCTGTCACGCCTCACCCTCTCCTTCTACCACCCCTCTTCCATTTTGTCGCCTCACCTTCACCAACCTCCTCCAACGCCATTGACGTCGCCGCCGACACCACCGCTACCTCTGCCATCTCCGCAACCACCGACGATCTCCGCCTCTGCTCTACCCTTAATCACCCCTTCACCGCCTCCCTCATTCTCTCTCAAAACCCTACGCCGTCAACCCCCTCATCTCGCTCTATCTCTGTCTCTCTCTCTCTCTCTTCAGGTAAAGCTTTCTCTCTCTCTCTCTCCCTCTCTCTCACTTTCTCTCCAGATCTGGGTCGGAATGGATAATTGGAACGTTGAATTCTGGGTTTGTCTCTCCCTCTCTCTCTGTCATATTGTGTTTCTTGTGTGTGATTTTCTAGATCTTCATTTTCTTGGTGGTGGTGGTGGGCGGCGCCGCGGCAGTGTGGACGGCAGTGACGGTTTTAGTGGCAGTGGTGGTGATCCTTAAAGTGGTTGATATGTATTATTTTTTTGTGTTTTGAAAGATTTGTAATTTATTTTGAAAATGTAATTGTAATTAATGTATTTTGATATTTTAATTGATGTATTTTGACATTTTCAATTGATGTATTTTGACATTTTTCAATATACTAGATTATTTTTATTTTTAATTTTATACTCCCTCCGTCCCAACGAAAGAGCCATTTATTTCCTTTTTGGGCGTCCCATTTAAAAAGCCACTTTCCCAAAAAGGAAACCTTAAATCACTATTCTCTCCACTCATTCTCTCTCCTACTTTACTTTTACACTCACAACATTCTCTTTCTTACATCACCTCCCACTCATTCTCTCTCCTATTTAATTTTTCATACTCACAACATTTAAACTTTTTCTCTTTCCTACATCACATTTCTTATTTTGCGTGTCGGACAAATTTTGTGGCTCTTTCGCCGGGACGGAGGGAGTATTAGTTATTATTGTATTAATTTTAAGTAACATTATAAATTAATTTAAATAAAAAAGTTATTCAGCATATATTATATATTTAAAAATATATTAAAATATATTTTTAAATATATATATTATTTTTTTTATAAAAAATTGTCAATTTAGCTACGTAAATATTCATCGCTAAAATGGTTCGAAAATAAAACGAGAATTTAAATAGAGACGGAAAATCTATCGCTAATCCGTAGACGGTCATATCTGTAGCTAATTTAGAGACGGACATATTTGTCTCTAATTTAGAGACGGACATATCTGTCTCTAATTTAGAGACGGCCATATCTGTCTCTAAATTAGAGATGGACATATCCGTCTCTAAAACAGCTACAAAACAGCGACGCCCAATTTAGCGACGAACCTGCACCCACGGAATAGCTACGGAATAAATTCGTAGCTAAACACGATTTAGCTACGGAATCTTCATTTTAGCTACGGAATTTGCCGTAGCTAAAATCGATTTTCCTTGTAGTGATGGGAGAGGGAGTTTATAAAAAAAGGTTTTTTTTTTAAGAAGAGAAATTAACTAAGAGGAAAGAAAATTAAACCCTAAGATGATCATCATGGGGACTTAACCCCAAAGATGACCATCTTAGGTCAAACTAACAACAAAATGAAGTAAAGATTTAAGCTTAAGACAAGTAAATTAAGAACAAAGAAAGTGAATAGAACTTTAAACAAACAAATTAAGATAAAAATGTAAATCAAGACATGAAATTAAAGAGTACTTTAGGGTTTTTAAAGAAGGAGGGTTTACCAATGATGGTTAAGCCCAATCTTCTTGTTAATGTTGTGTTTGGCTTGAATAGATTCAAGACTTAAGTGTGTTTAGTGTGTGTTGATTGGAGTTGATCAAAGAGAAAACAAGTAGATAACACTTAAGTCTTCTATGTTTTCTCCCTAATCTTCCTCTTTAGTAGTGTTTTAAGCTTGAGCTTTGTGTGTTTAAGAGTGATTTGAGAGTGTTTGGAGTGAGATTGGGAAAGACTCAAGAGAAAATGGTGGC